>WNHD01002574.1:0-25827 GCA_011057455.1 Ganaspis sp. Gsp50 | reverse complement strand
TAATATACTTTTTAGATGAAAATATGTTGATATAGACTATTTTTGGAAAATCGAAATTCGTCACCATGACAATGCTTCCCTATGAGGAAGCAAAATGTACCAAAAGATTGTATTTCACTTATTTTCCTTTTTCACTTTATTCATTTTTTTATGTGCTACTTATTTTTAAACAAGAAAATACAAGAAGAGGGTAATAAAAAGATAATGGGAGAAAAAGATATAAAACCCTTCCCAACGAAAGGTCGCAAAATAGATAGCAATAAAAAATCTTATTGTTTTTTATTTATTTACTTTCAATCGATCATTTATTTTGTATAATTTGTCTTAATTAAAAAGGAGAACCGTCAACTTATTAAAAAGGTATAGATCCTGAAAGGGGGAGAGAAATACAAAGACAAAAATAAAGAAAAAAGGACTTGTCCCGTTAATAAATAAAATTAAAATGAAATGAAAAAATGCAAGAGAGAGAACTTTTGGAAAATTCAGAATGTTTACGATTTTTTAATCGCATTCATGAAATTCAGTTCCGGAACGAAAAGACGTAAGACTTTCGATGGAGGCATATCTCGAGAGTTAATCGTCTGGTACTTGAACTTGAACTCAAGACCCAGCAGCTCGTCGACCTTCATTATATTTCTCAAATTTGATTCATCATGTTTGAAATTGTCATATTAAAGTTTCGATATCACTCGGAATTGCAAATCAACAACAAACGTATTCAAATTAAGTGAAAACGGAAGGGTCTAGGAACACTTGTTCAACCACATCAGACCTTGATAGTAAGGTCAAGAATCAGGTTTAAAGGAAATTCACAATAAACCCTTTCTCCAGACCAGGAACCTGTTTTTATTGTGTTCGGAATGATACAAAATTACGAGTATTATATATTCTTGGAAATATCTCATATCGAAAATGTGGCTTACTCGTGTACTTGCTATACAAATGAGGACTCGTGAATAAGACATATTCTTCACATATAACGTATATTTACGAGTGTTATTGTTATTTTAATGCTGTATCATCATTTGCCAGAGTGAACGCAGAATCATTTGCAACGAACGAAAAATCATCGTTTTGCTATAGAGTAAACGAAGTATTGGCATTGGCTGGAGCGAAAGAAGTAATATTTGTTATTTAAGAGAAGAAATATCATTTGCTATTTAGTAAAAAAAATGTTTTTTATTTAACAAAAGCATATTGTTTCTTATTTAGCAAAAATCATTTTATGTTTAGCAAAAATCACTTTATGTTTATCAAAAAAAGCATCATTTGTTACTTAGCAAATACTATATCATCATTTTCTATACAGAAAATGTTTTGATTCAAAAGCAATACTATGAAATCAAAGATTCTTTCTTTTATTTCATTAGTTGAAATCTAATTTTTATACCTGAATTTTGAATTTCTCGCGAAAATAGCACTGTATTGTTTTAGTAATGGGATAATCCATAAAGAAAGAATTTTACACACGTGTGTTGAATTGATTCAATTATTTAATATTAATTATTAATTAATTTATTTAATTTATTATGAATCTAACATGTCACAAATGCTGTGCAATTTCGCTATGTAATAATACGTCAATGACTACTTCCGGAAAACTATACATTGATGACATTTCGCTAACGCTGGGTCATTAGGGTATAAACATAACCTCTATGTCTTGTTCATTTCGTTACGTGATATTCTGAATTTTCTGGAAAAGTATTATCCATTCGTTACAATGTAAAGAATGTCACTCAAGAATGATTACTCAATGAGTAATCATTTAAAATGCATAATTTAGTTCTAGCTTTCATACATGCGTTAAAAGTGATAAATATGCATATTTTAATATATTCGACACAACAAAAGTTTTAGTCTTTCATGCAAAAGCACACAATGTTAGAAACCATCGTAATTTTCATACACACTCTTTAAATCTGAAGCAGCGATAAGTAAGCCACTATTTCAAATCAGCGCATGCGCTGTGAATTAGCGAATTTTTAGGTTATAAAAGATTCACGCAAGCGCAAAACTACTTTTGCTCATCTTATTTCTTTTACTTTCCTTGTGTTTACTTTTCCCTTGTTTTACTATTACCCTTTTATTATTTATCCTTGTTTTGTTATTCCTTACTACTTATATTATTACTCTTACGTTTTCTAAAATAAAAAACAATTAAAATTCGTTTTTCAAAATTTAGAATCCACTTTCAGTATAACAAATTTTATTTATAAAAAAAAGTGTTGTTTCATGCCTATAAATTTTATTTATAAAAAAAGAGTGTTGTTTCATGCCTAAAAAATCTGTTATTTGATGCCTATGTATCAAACAACTCTTGACTAAAATTTGTTAATTTAATAATTCTTTTGGGTTTATGGATCGTTAAATTGATAAATGTTAATGATGATAATGTTTTGATCGTTAATTTGAGATAAATGAAAAGTGATTTAATCGAGAGGTGTGCATTATTAGTGATGTTTATCTCGTAGGTCGCTTCGATTAGTAATTGCAAAATTGTGTGAACATTGCATGAAGTCACAAACCTCCCAAAACGCGCCGAGCAAGCGAATACCAGCGAATTGCGAAAACTGTATATATTAGCGGGACAGAAAATGGGCCATGCCCCAATGGGCCTTGCGCAAGTCTTTGTCAAAGAGTATGTCTGAGGAAAGGAGAATCGGCGCGGAGAGAAAGGATTTTTAAACACGATCGTTAATGTGGACTAACGACGTCTAGGCTGCAACGAAAAACAGGTGGCATACACTTGTTATACGATATTCAGAAAAATAACACTCTTTCTCCCTTCATATTAAACCAAATTCCTCAACCAATTTTTACCAAACTTTTACTTTTTTCCAATCTGTTACTTTTCACCTTCGTTTTCGCTTTTTTATTTTCTTTCCAATTTTTACTTTCTTTTTCATTTCCTTTCAAATTTTTTACTTTCCTTTTTCATTTCCTTTCAAATTTTTTACTTTCCTTTTTCATTTCCTTTCGAATTTTTACTTTCCTTTTTATTTGCTTTTAAATTTTTACTTTCCCTTTCATTTCCTTTCAAATTTTTCCTTTCCTTTTCATTTCCTTTCAAATTTTTAATTTCATTTTTATTTGCTTTCAAATCTTTACTTTCTTTTTCATTTTATTTCAAATTTTCATTTTCTTTTTCATTTTCTTTCCATTCAAATTCATACTCTCTTTTTTCTTGGTTCAAAACTTGTGTTTCTAGACTTATGTACATTTCTTATAAGTAGGTATTTTTTATAGTGTATAATAATTTTTGCAACTCTATTGAAAAGTTGAACTTTCAGCATGTTAAAGTATGTGTAAATTATTACTTTACGCACAGTTCTAATTGCGCATGCGTCACATCGCTACTTTACTCGCAGATGTGAGTGCGCATGCGTTTACTCGCTACTTTATACACAGTTGTGTCTGCGCATGCGTGTTACTACTTCTCGAGTGGCACCATCTCTTGGAAACACCTTTAAATATGTTTTGCAGTTCACAAAAATTAGTCCAACGGTTTATTTTTCAATATTACTATACTTTGAAAAATAAGTTATAATATATATATTTAAAAAAACGACTTTTTACGGTAATAAAAAACAATTTAATACAAGGATTTTAAAAGTTTATACAAGTCACCTAAATCATCGTACCAAAAAAGAATATAAAAATTGTTTACATTTTGATATTTTTTAATATTCTTACTTGCATTTAGGGTAAGATAATTTTTTTCCAATAGCATCGTAACATGTTTTGAGTAACTCGTGAGCTAATTTTCAAGACACTTAACGATTGCAGTGCGAACTAAACTGTTTTTATCAGGTTAAAAGTATCCATTTGCAATTTTACCAATAAAGAACAAGTTTCAGAGGTTCGATTAAAATTAGATTTTAATTTTGAAATCTATATTAAAAAGAAAATAAATTAAATGAAAGTTATTGCTACAGGAGTTTTCGAAAGTAATTTACCGAATGACCGAATAGGTCCATATGTATAAGTGTAACGAGCATTTGTGGTTCTTAAGTAATCGTAGCGCGACCAAGTAATCTTGGCTTCAAAGGATAGAAAAGGGGAAAGGACGGGAGATAATCAAAGCAAAAGATTAATACAGGTTCAGTACCCAATGTTGAGAAAAGCTAAACTCGTTCTCTAGGTATCTGGAACATTAGTACAATCTTACGTCATTTTCGTAATTCATTGATTCGCAATAATAAAACATAAATATCTTTTAATTAATTGCAATTGAATCCGAAATTTCGATATAGAAGTTATAAATCCAATGCAAATCGAAATTAATTAAAATCTACAGTTAGTTACAATAATTATATATTGATGAATGTATTCAATTTTATGTACTTTTACATGCCTTTAAAAATATAGAATTAGGCGAAAAAAAAGTTTAATTAAATGAATAAGCACTTAAAGAAATGAATAAGCGTTTAAATAAATAAGCCTTTAAATTTGTCAGCATTAAAATGAATGAGCGTTTAAATAAATAAACAAGCCTTTAAATTTGTCAGCATTAAAATGAATGAGCGTTTAAATAAATAAACAAGCCTTTAAATTTGTCAGCTTTAAAATAAGTTAAAAAGTATTTAAATAAATTAAAAACCCAATAAATGAGAGATTAAGAAAATGTAAATTTCTGTTTAAGAAATCATTGTCTTGCGAGTGAAGTTTTTTATTAACTTAAACAAGCTTCATTCTTTCATAAGTGCAATATCAAAGAGTGCAAGAGGAAATTAGATAGTTAGGAAACAGAGGAAACAGTAAAATAAACTTGAAAAATAAAAGTCATTGGATGCGATTAATTCTGGGAAAAAGAATTAGCGTTAGAAGGTTTCTGCAGTAAATTCGTCACGACTAGATCAATGTTTAATGTTTTTTTTTTTTAATGAGAAAATAGCTGAGATTTTAAGAATTAAGGATACAGATGAATGCGTGCGGCGCACTGTTTCAACTGAATTCATTAACACTGCATTAACAAACGCTTTAAAGCAATTTTCATGTGTTTTCGGTTTCAGTAATTAATGATTTCTCAATAAATAATCAAACAAATAATTTCACAAACAAATGTTATCATTAAAAATGGGGCAATTAGTAATTAGTAAGATTCGTATCATGAGCGCATACGTGTACTTTTTCTTATTTAAGTAAAACGAATAAAATAAATTTCTTACAAGCAAGCATTAAGCGTGCATATGTTATTAAATATATAAATTAAACATGTATTAAAAATATATTAAAAACATATTAAACATAATAAGAACATAAATTTGAGGATTTTTGATAATAAAAACATAAATTTGAGGATTTTTTATAATGAAAACATAAATTTGAGGATTTTTGATAATATAAACATGTTTCTAAGCATACATTTTTAAACGCATAATGTTTTATAAGTTTTTAAGCATATTTTATAATGAAGTTTTGAATTCTCATTAGAGCTCTGAATTTGCAAATGGATTTTAAAAAAAAGGATGTACGTTTTTATGAAAATCAATTAAAAAAGGAAGAGACAGATTAAGGTGCACTTTGTGCTTGCCCCGTAGACTCTATTAGCCTCTGCAGCGAAAGTGCATACCTGCATTAGTAGCAACTTGTCGAGCCACTGTGCAACGCATTAATAGCGGTGAAAAGACAAGAGAGAGAGAGAAAGAATATCCTCTTACATAATCTCTTATGTTAAATTCTTTCATAACGGGCCAGGAAATTTAGCCAAATTATCTGATGAGAAGTCGCATCATGCTTAGACCACAAGAAAGTCAGATAATTTAATAAAGGAAGCAGCATTTTCTTCTACAACGTACACGGAAAGAAAAATCTACTTTTTGTAGCTTTTTGATACAAAAATAAATTTTAGCTCCTACTTGTTACTTGTTACTTGTTATTTTGACAGAGTTTCTACAATAGCAGTAAAATTAAAAAGATCTCAAAGCACCTTTGAAAAACGAATACTAATCTTAATTTTTCTTTTTAATATAGTTTGAAAAATTCTTCTGTGCGGCCTTCTCATCTGACAAAAAGTAAACACATCACGTATTTGCATGTATATTGAATTAGTTCGTGATTCAGAAAAGATGCCTGCTCTCAAAGTGAAGTTAGAAGGAAACCGGAATGATCATTGACAATGTAAAAATATCTGCGATACGAAGAAATTTCCGTGAAATAAATGAAATCTCTTTTTTCACGAAGACTCATGATGACCAGTAGTCTTGATCTTGTATGCGCGACGTTTCAACGACAATGAAAAGTAAGCGTGTTAACGAGGAATGGAGGTCGTTTTGTTGACGGAAGGCGCGTGCCTCGGGTGTCGACCGACTTTACATTTATGCTCTTTACGACCAACTTCAGATTTCATTTTTCAATCAACTTTTTGCTCCCTTCGACAATCAAATCGAAAGTGGATTTTTACGAAAAAAGATCGTCTACAAAAAATGATCAGCTGCAGAAAGTGATCATCTACAAAAAATGATCAGCTGCAGAAAGTGATCATCTGCAAAAAATGATTGTCTGCAAAAGAATGCCATTTGCAAAAAAAATTTCAAAAAGGTGATCATCAGAAGATCATCAGATCCTTTTTTATTTGCAGAAAATGCAAAAAAAAGTCTAAATTCGTGATATAAAAATTATCTTCTGTTACAAAATTATTGGTTGCGGTAATATATTTTTAGGCGGGAAAAAAACTGCTGTCTCTTTCATAAACATGATCACGTAAAAGTAATTTAAGAGTCTATGTTTCAATTGACATTTTTTCAGAAACCACAAGTAAAATTAGAATTTCCGTAATCATGTGGTTGCGAGCATTCTTACTCTTAAGAACAAATGAATTTTTTTGAATAAATCACTCATAAAAAGTAACACAAGAATTGGCTAAAATATATTTGACACATTTTGTGCTCTTATGAAAAAATGATACGTTTTAGTTAATGATAAAAATTTGTAACAATTGAAAGAAAAGGATTGTAAAAATTGAAAGAAAAAGATTGTAACAATGGAAAGAAAAAGATTGTAACAATTGAAAGAAAAAGATTGTAACAATTGAAAGAAAAAGATTGTAAAAATTGAAAGAAAAAGATTGTAACAATTGAAAGAAAAAGATTGTAACAATCTTATTTGGTGGCGCTAATAAATTATAACAAATTTATTTGATGGCGCTAAAAGAAACTTTTGGTCTTTTTGATTGTTTGTAGAAGGAAGTACCTTCAAGAATACGTACTTAAAGGTACATGTGTCTTCAAACAAATTTAGTCACGTGTGAATCTGTAGGTATGTGTTTTTCTGAAGACAAGTTGTGTACATAGAACGACCAAGACACAAGTACCTCTTGACGTTGAGTTTTGTATTGGCTCATTTTAATGGTTTTTTATGTAACAGAATTGTTAGCGGGGAATATATTGCATTCAGCTTGTGGAATCGTGTGACGATTAAAAAAGAGGCAATAATGCAAAAGCGAGGTCAAAACACCACCTGAAGAATTTTCTTTTATATTGTACAAGAAAATAAAACTCGAAATTGCAAAAAAAAAAATAAATAAATGAAATGCTGGTTTTTACTGCTGAGTGAATATTTCGGTTTTTTAAGCTGATGAAAATTTGTACTAATTGTCAATGATTATACAACAGGTATTATAGTACAATACATTTACAACTTGTTCACTCCAAAAATGAGAATTTAGAAAGAAATACAAAATTGAACTTTACTAACAGTGAAAATACTTGTTAATTTGAATTAGGACTTGATTTGTTACGGATTTAAAAATAGTTATGAAAATAATTATCAAAATAAGTATGAAAATAAATTTGAAAATAATTATCAAAATAAGTATGAAAATAAATATGAAAATAATTATCAAAATAAGTATGAAAATAAATATGAAAATAATTATCAAACTATTTATTAGACATAAATTTTTGTATCACTTTTCAATATAAAGTAACATTCAAATATCTTGTAATTAAAATTTAGGTTATATAAAGTGCAACATGTTGTAATAAATGCGCTCCTTTGAGTAATATTTATCAGTTTTAGACATGTTGCAATAAGTTATAAATAAATTTCGTATTAATTAATGATTAAGGATTGGAATAAACGAGTACAGAAATGTGTATGATTTTAACATTAATAAAGCATTATTTAATTTTTCCCGATGTTATTTCAAGCGTTGAGAAATATTGCATTAAACTGCTTGCATTTAATTTGGGCTTCAATTTTGAAGGGGGGTTGTAATTGAGGGGAATTACTGAAAAGAATCTGTGGTTTATTATGTTATATTGCGGTTCTCAATTCTTTAAAGGTTGAAAACAGGCCTAATAGGAGAACACTGTCAACAAGAGTTGACTTATAGTTTGCGTAAAGTTGCAGAACTCTTTTACTAGATTGAATGGTTACCTCACCATTCTCCTGCATTCTCGCCTCACGAGTCACTTGGCCAATTAATCTTACAGCAAGTATAGTAAATGGTTCACATCCATAAAAACATAAAAAAAATTGCATCTTTACTATCTATCATTCACTCCGGGAATTTTCCAAAAAATTGTTTTCAGTGTTTTCTTCATGACCTATTTACTTTAATGATGTTTAATCTAATTATACTTTAATGGTTAATCTTGTTTCTTTAATGGTTAATCTAATTACCTTAATGATTAATCTAATCAATTTGAGAATGAGTAACTATTTAAGAAATAATTTAAGTATGTTGAGATTATTATAAGGTTAAGATTATGAATACGTTAAGTTTATTAATACGCGAAGATTATTAATATGTTAAGAAGAATTAAGAAATTAGAAATTAAGAATCAAGAATTAAGAATTACACAAAAACTTTAAGAGATAATTTAATTATTTTAAGAAGTAATTTAGTTACTTCAGTGACCAATTTTGAAATGGATTGTAGATAAGATATTATATTTGAAACTAGAGCGGTTTCAAAAGTTCAATGTAACTTTCAAGGCAGGCTGAAATAGCCGATTTTGTTATGATCGTTAAACAATTTATTAAACGACTTATGACCAGGTGGTTGCTAAATCACCATCTGAGGATTGTTTTCTTTCTTTTGCTAAATGTTGCTCTGGTGGTTGGAAAGGGAAATGCAGTTCTTTTCTTTTAAATCTTATATGCAAGGTTTCGATATAAATGGTTCCGATATAAATGGTTCCGATATAAATGGTTCCGATATAAATGGTTTTGGTATAAATGGTCCCGATATAAATGGTCCCGATATAAATGGTACCGATATAAATGGTTCCGATTTAAATGGTTTCGATATAAATGGTCCCGATATAAATGGTACCGATATAAATGGTTTCGATATAAATGGTCCCGATATAAATGGTTCCGATATAAATGATTCCGATATAAAAGGTTCCGATATAAATGGTTCCGTTACAAATAGTTCCGATACATATGGTGCCGATATAAATGGTGCCGATATAAATGGTTTCGCTAGAAATCATTGCAATAGAAATTATTCCAATAAAAATAACTGTAACAGGAATGATATTGATCTCGATATTGATGGAAGAAGATAAAACACATTAGTTTGATGGATAACAATTCAACAAGAATGTTATATGTCTAAGTAATAGGAATGATAAATACAAATGTTTATGATGTCAGGAATGATTATGTTACAAGAACGCTTGTGATTTTAGAAATGATAATGGTTTTAGAAATAATAATGGTTTTAGAAAGAAGTGATTCTTCTGTACGAATGTATATTTTAAAAATTCTTATGGTTTTAGAAATGACTGTCTTTGGAAATTCTTATGATTTTAAAAATTGCGATGATTTTGGAAATGCTTGTGATTTTAGAAATACTAATGATTTTAGGAATGATTATTTTTAAATATTAACTAAATATTAATTCCTTTGTTAAGGAATGATTATGTTTTTAAAAAGAACGATTGTTTATAAGAAATTTGTGTTGCTAAAAATGTGTATCTTGATGTTTTTGTTTGCAGACTAAGAATGGCGATAACACTATGATGTTATTATCGTTCGGCAATCGTAAAACATGCAATTTTACTATCAATCGATTGTCTCGAGGGTTGTTTGATTCTGAATAATAGAAAAACTTCTCCAGTAACACTAATCGAAACATGAACCAATTTCGCAATAGTTTTCTTTCACTTACCACAATAAGCACTAAATCCACAACACAATATTATTGAGCACTTGAAGATGTATCCTTGTCTATTCTTCTTGTACTTTTTTCTCTTTTCACCACCTTTTTGTATTCTCTTCTTCTTGCACTCTCTTCTTTTTGAAGCGCTTTCTTATTTAACGTTCGAATTTGTACCACCTTCTAATTTGCATCGCCTTCTAATTTGTACTACCTTCTGATTTGTACCACCTTCTGATTTGTACCACCTTCTGATTCGTACTACCTTCTGATTTGTACCACCTTCTGATTTGTACTAACTTTTCTTCTAACTGGTACCACCTTCTTCTTGTTTGTAGCAGCTTCTTCTAGTTTTTAGCGCTTTTTTAATTGTAGGTACTTTTTGTTCGTACCACCTCTTTTTTGCCACCTTCTAATTTGTACCACCTGCTTCTTGGTTATACCAGCTTCACCTTTTTGCTTGTAATACCGCTTTCCTACTTGTGCTAATCTCTTTTTGCTTCTACCAATTTCGTTTTACTTGTACGAACTTCTTATGCCCCTTTTTTTTGCAAAAAAGAACCTTTATTACAACCGTTTTTGTACAATCTCTGTTACTGTTTTTACTGTTTTGCTTTACTATCTTCTTCTTACACCCTTTTCAACACCTTTCTACACCTCAGTCCCTTTCAACTATTCTTCCCTCTTAAAATCCCTTTGATCACTATATTCTGCTCCCGAATCGGAACTATCAAGATGTGCTTAAAAGATACCGTCCGGAGTGTCACCAATTGAGGAAGAGCTGGAGAACAGTGAGAGTGAATGGCTTGAATCACGAGGTGTTAACAGGGAGGGAAAATAAAGGTAAGGAGTGAGAGGCACGCACACGATGGAGAGAAACGACGGTCTGCAACGTGTTGATAAAGAGCAAAACAGAAATTTTGAATTTTTTTCGGCAATTTTGAGGGTTTTTTTCAAAAAGTGATAGTGCGAAAACTGTAACGAATAAAAAGTGTAATAATTGAGCAGGCTACCGTCGTTGTGCCGTTATTGTCTCCTTCGTGACTACGGACTGGTGCCCGGTAGGTCGAAGCATTGCTTTTAAGCAACTCGCCATGTTAGTATCGTCACCCCTCCAGTTATAAAGTTACTACTGAATCCCACCTTATTTTTTTAACATCATTGTCATTGTCCTCGATGATGCTGATTCTTCAGTCTTTCATCTGTCTAGAATTAATCAGCTGCACCTTGACGTCTTTGAACTTTTCGGCTTTTATAGCCACTTCCTTACCGCGAAACTACTCTCAAACATCTTTGACTAGAAAGGAGATCCGAATTTCCTGTTTTTAAATATATAATTTTTAAATTGTATATTATAATATTCGTACCTTGTTTCAGTATTAGGACCAATTTAAACTCAAAGAAAATTCAGTAGAAAGAATCCCTTCCGAATTAGTATATTGCTAATTAGTGTTTATCATTAGAGTGTCAAAATTCGATCTTTGGGAGGGAGTAAAATACAAAAAAATAAATATATAGAAAATTATTTTTTGCATCTTACTTCCTTCCAAGAATCGAAACTTATAAAAGGAAGTTTTCTTAATTTTCTAAGTGGATTTTACAGTATAATCTTTGTCATCCTTGAATTTTTCAATACAGTCGACTCTATGAATAGTGCTGCAGATTGTCAAGTAGACAATTTTTTTTTTGGGAAAAGGTATCTCACTCTAAAGTACAATTGAAGTATTTGCGTCACACTCACGTTTACGGCAAGAACTCCAAAGTAGGGGTAACGCTCGAGCTGAAATTGCACGAAGTGCAGAGTTCATAGTGAAACTATTCATGGTGGCACTATTCATAGAGTTGACTGTATAATCAACATCATCAAATTCTTCAATCTTTTACATCTTCAAACTTTTCAATGTAATCTACAACATCTTCAACTCTTTCAATATAATCTTTAATATCTTCAAATGTTTCAATATAATCTTTAAAATCTTTGAAGTTTTCAATAATCAAACATAAAAAATTATATATTTTTTATGTTAAATAAAAATTATATATTTTGTATGTTAAATAAAAATTATATATTTTGTATGTTAAATAAAAATTATATATTTTTTATGTTGAATAAAAATTATATATTTATTTTGAAGAAAGCCATTAATTTTAAGGAGATAAATAGCCAACTAAATAAACTAGCCAACTTCATTTACAAACATCTTCGAAGTTTTCAACAATCGAAAATTAAATTCCGTTAAATTATATATTTGCTTTGAAAGAAGCCATTAATTTTAATGAGATTATAAATTAGGTGTATAACTTCATCTATCACGAAGGTCAAAAAAATAAATTACAAATCAAATAAATTTTAATTACTTTTTTTCAATAGATTCCCATTATTATATTCAAACATGGAAATTATTTCGAGATGGCTCTATAACTAGACCGTTTAGTTTTTAATAGATTAGATGATCGTAGTACCAGAGTCGTACCCTAAGATTTTATCACACGCGTTTTTCTAACTGCTTGCAAAAACTTAAAAAGAAATACTGCAATTTCGAAAATAAATATTTAAAATTTAAATTACAATTTCCTGGGGCAAAAAGAGGTTACCTGAAGCAATAAAATTTGTTACGTAAGTTCTATATATTTTATTCTATTGTGTCAATTGTCTTTGTGTCAAATTTATTATTTTTATTATGCTTTTTTGAAAATTGCTAATGTAAAATACAACAATTACGTCAATTTATGACCTGATGTCACACTTTTGGAGTATCTATTGTAAAATCAATACAACTGATTAGGAAATATTATATTAATAACAAACATAAATATAGTATTGAATAATATACAATTTTACACTTCAGTGGCAAATGTTAAAAATATAAATAGTTTATATCTACACATTGAACTATTAATTAAAAATGTTACAAATTACTTTGGTCACTGGACATGTCTATAGAGTAACAATTCATATATTTATAATGATAATGATGATGATAATGATGATGATGATAATGATGATGATGATGATAATGATGATGCGGTAATGATAATTCTGATTATGATGATAAAAATTTTAATCAGACTTTTAATTATGATTAATGTTGATATGAATTTCATAACGTAGCAACAAAAGTTTATTTTAAAAAGATACTAAAAATTATAAAAACTTTAAATTTAAATAGGCGGATTTGACCTTCGTAACTAACATTGAAATCACCCACTCTTAAGTTATAATAAAAGAGCATAAAATGCAAGACTTTTCTAAAGCAATTATCAATATGTGACCATCCACGACAAAAGGGGCCTTAGCTCAAGAGTAGCTAAGCCCCCTTTTGTCGTAGATGGTCACATATACTTAACTCTATCACAAGATAAATACAAAAAAAATGTTTCCTTTGAGGCAAAAACTCATGAATTTCACTGAATTCCCAAAGTATTAAAAATCCCGCAGTTTTTTTCACACAACAATATAAAACATGAAAGTGAATGTTCACAAATCGAGGTGAACTTCATTTTTTATTTTCGTTAATGTGGGAAAAAATGATGATTAATAAGATGCACAGTATTTCTAAGATTGCTAAAAATAACCAAAACTCGGGAATTCATGCAAAAAATAGGCATTTTAATTACCCAAATTTTACTTTTCGTGTATGTTTTTTCTGTTGACATTCTTTCCTTATTTAATTTGATCTGCATAAAACAGGAAAGGTTAACCTTTCCTATCGGAGAATGTGTAGTTAATACTCTCTGATACAGTTTGCATATAATTTAAAAATAGCTTCCCTGCATATTTTAATCAGCTTTTTGGAATTTTATTATAGTTGCTTCCTAAAATGCATAAATCTTTAATTTAAACATTTGAATGAATCGGGGCAAAACTAAACAAGAATTGAAACGAATTTCATATATTTTTTGCACTGAAACAAGTTTTTCTTGTTTTCTTCTTCTGTTTACTTTTTAAAAGCTCCAATAAACAAATTGAGGTATAAAAAAGTGTTTTTTATTCATCATTGAGCTTGGTTACACCCTCTAGCTTAAGATTAGCGTGTAATATTGAAGCCAAGTTGAAAATAAGAGAGACATGGGACCTCGATTTTCATCTACTCGCATATTTCCATTGAGTGCGGTTACACCGTGACTTCAATATAGGGACGTGGTGAATAGGTAAGCAGCACGAGAGACACAAGCGCAGCTAAAATTTCATGCAGCTTACATTATTTAAATTACCTAACCTTACTTAGGCTACGCTACTATATTTAAGTTACTTTCCTAAGCCCGGTGTAACCGCGCTCACTGTGACTTTATTACAGTTCTTCTTTATCTTATTCTCACATGTGCATTTTACGCCTCTATTAATGCATCGGTGTAAACTCACTCATATAAACACAAAAGACATACACGGAGAAAAATCACAAGAAAAGTTTACCTAAAATAGTTAAGTAAAATCTACCTAACCTCACTTAAGTAATTTTTACCTAAGTTCTGTACTTAAGTAATTTTTACCTAACTCGTATATATTAAGTTGTTAGGTATATTTTACTTAAGTGTTAAGTGAATTTCAATTGCTATTTTTCTCCGTGTACGCGTGGTTAAACATTTATTGGTTTTTAATTAAAATATTGATTAACATTTATTGATTTTGTTATATTTCTTTACCTTATTCGATCTGTTAATGTTACATATATCTGCGCATGCGTAATATAAGAACAAGCAATCATTAATTCCACTTAACTCTATGTGGTGGAACCGCACTCACAGCCGCAAAAATTATTCTCTTTTAATTTTTTTTAAATATAGAATAAAGCATATTTTGATTAGTTTTTTAGCATTTAAATACTCTTTTAATTCCAATTTATTGTTTTTATTTTTTTATTCTTTTGTTTTATTTTCGCTTGTTTCCTTATTTGATTGTTTGTTTTGCTTTTGTTTAGTTTGTTTGTTTGTTTGTTTGTAAAAACGCATTTTTTAAAGTTTAGAAAGAGAACTTGGGCTATAAAGATTAAAAATAAGATTTAAAATAGAAATACCTTGTATAGTACGTTCTTTGCGAATGATACGACTAATGTGAAATTGTCTATTAATAAGGTACTCAAAATAAAATAATTAAAATATGTGCTTTAAAGGTTAATACTTTTTACGAAATGTGACAGAAAATTCCATATTCATGGATGCGCTAAATCCTTGATTCGTTTTCAAGGAAAGTTTATATTTGAATCAAGGATTAAAATATTTAATTTAAAGACAGTAATCTCTTTTTTAATTGCAATGCTATAAACTAATGGAAAATACTATTTTCACGTATGCCTCAAATCGAACCAATTTCATCTCAAATTAAACAAGTTCAGATACAAATTGATCAAATTCGGACACAAATTGAACCAATTCGGATACAAATTGAACCAATTTGAACTCAAATTGAAACGATTTCAGTTCAGTTTAAACCTACTTTGAGTCAAATATGTATATATACATTTTTGTATCCATTTGTTTATAAATAACAGATGAAGATATATTAAAAGGAAATTAGTGATGTAATTTTCTATCAATGGAAAAAATCTTGACTTTATTGAATGAAAGTTAATAATGTAAAAGCGAATGAAAAACTTTCTCAGGATGACGATTACAACTTATTGCTATGAGTTGGCCTTGGCCTATACTAATTTTCTTGTTCTTCAACATCTCTTCTTATTTTATATCTATTTATTATATTGATTGGATGATCAATAGTTATACAATAGCGTGTATATTAATTCAAGGAAACTGTCCACACGCTTATCATTAATCGAGGGAAACATTTGACAAAGTGTTTCCTTATTTGATAAAACAAAAAACAAGATTAACAAAATAATCATGTTTATAGGTTAGACTTAATTATATTTTACAGGTAAATTACTATTATTATTTTTCTTTACTGATAACTAAAGTTATTTTTATTTGTAGAGACATTTTTCTACGAACGTATATTTTGATACTAGCGCAAAAATATTGAGTGCAAATCATATTCTTAAGAATCATATTTCCCACATGTGCGAGAAATAGTATTTTGCCGCACACTGTGCGCAAAAGTCAAAGTGTTTAAAAGTCGTATAAAATGATTTTTAAATGAGTCATTTTTGACTTAAAGTAACGTCGCAAAGTTCTAAAAATCGTTTAATTCTTTAAAATGAAAAATGTGGTAATTTTCAATAAAATTTGTTTTTATTTTGCGCAACATTTGTTTGAATAAAAACTGTAAATGTTTCAACCGCAGAAATATAAACTAAATACCGTTATTACAAAATCCATTGAGTGGTGTATTAATATAATCACAAATATAGGTGGGTGCTGACAAAAGCAGTAATGCAGAATGACATGTTTATTGTGTTATGTTGCACTTAATTTTTATTATAATTTGTATTTTTTAATAATCGCATTGTTTTGCGATCAATAAATAAGAAAAAATTCTATACCAATTCATAGTAGCTACAAAGTAATTAGTAAATTTAATCAAGTAGTTAGTAACTTGAACCAAGTAGTTAGTAAAGTTAACAAAGCACTTCGTAAAGTTAGCAAAGCACTTCGTATATTTAACAAAGCACTTCGTAAAGTTAACCAAGTTGTTAGTAAAGCTAACCAAGGTAATGGTAAGGTTAACCAAGTACTTAGTAAATTTAACTACGTGCAAGTAACTTTAACCAAGTATTTATTAAAAACCAAAAGAACTAATAATTCTTTTATTCAACCATTTGCTTGTTTAATAATACCAATAGATTTTTCTGCGTAATATAAAGTTTTTATCCAAAACTACTGCAGTAGTTTTTTATGAAATTATTTGTAAATCGTTACAGATTTTGCATGCTAAATATTTAATCATTCTGAGCTATATATTTTAGCTGAAAGACTTTGATGTATGTCCTTTATTTATCAGTTTCTTAATCGTGAAAAGGTAAATCATAAATTAGAAAATATGATTCTTTTTTGCGTAGACTGTATATAAACTTGGATATTTAAAGTACATGCGTTGTGCAAAGTCCAAGCGCGTTGGAAATTTACGTGATTCGCATTTTAGACTCCAATGTACCATTGCGGAGGACAATTCAAAGCTACACAAATTTTGTCCCGAAAGACAATTATTTAAAAAAAATCCTGTTAGTCAACTTTAAATGCATTTACATTCATTTGCAGACCATTCATTTTGCAAAAGCAATAATTTTTACTTTTTAACCACCTTTTTTTACAAATAAAAATTTTATCTTTTAAAAATGTTTACACTTGTTTCAAAAAACTTTAATAATTTATGAATTTTTTTTCTGTCTCTATTGCCACAACAAATATTTCATTATTTAGACAAATGAAATATTAATTACCTTGTTTAGATAAGAATAAAAAAAAAGATATTAGCGTTCGTTAAAACAATTTTTCATACTAATAAGTTTATTAGATAACAAAATTTATGTCTCTAAAATTTTTTCCAACTATAATTTATCTGTTATTTTTTTAATTTATTTTTTGCTTCTAATGCTGCTTTTCTATTATTTTTGAAGTAATATTTTATCGGATTTTTCAATTAGAAGAATAAGAATTACATTTTTATTTATGAAGTGGGTATAAAAAGGATGAAATATTTTTCGTGTAAATCTGGCAACCCTTCTTACTTTCGTGTTGCACGTGGTTCTTCAGCACTGAGATTCTAGTGCGCATGCGCGAGCAATTCACTCATACTTTTAAATACCCGAATCGACTATTCACGCCTAAAGACGACCCACACACGGTCGTTCATTACTTTAATTCACACACATTCACTTACACTTGAAGAAAGCACGAGGCTAAACCGCGCTCTTTGGGTCAAAGCGATTATTCATAAATTAGCTGATTTGACATTATTATCAGAAGCCGGTAAAAACAATAAAGTCACTCACCTGTTGCCTTAGGGCACAGTGTTTTTTATGGTTATAGTTAGAGACTCTATGATTTTTAATTTAAATTTCTATCTCCACACGATGTACAGACGAAACCTCCTACTGGGTGAAGAGGGCACCACCGTTTCACAGCAGCCGAAGCTGCTCGCGCGATTTTCGTTCGTTTCTTCTTCGGTAGGTGCTTTCTGGAGATTTGGTTAAAAATATACCGGGTGCATCACTTGTGGTAATTTTCTTAATAAAACCCCTCAAAACCTTTTGTACAATTTGTCAAATAACTTTCATTAACAAAAAATTGCTTCCTGTTAATAAAATTTTGTTTACAAGAAATTTGTTGCAATTATTTTTTGCGTATCTTCATCTTTAAAGTAAACATTTTATGAAGAGAGACAAAATTATTTATCTTTTTATTTGCTGTTTTAATGAAAATACAATTTTCTGAGATAACTTTCGTGTTTTTTAATTTTAGTTTTTAAAATCGCTTCTATTTGCTTTTGTAAATTTTGGAAGGATTTTGAATACTGCAAAAATTATGCAACCCGTCATACTTTGGTGTGTTTTAAAATAGTGACGTCACAGGAGGAAGAAAAACAATATGGCCGATCCAACGAGTTTGGCTGTCAAATGTGGGCTGAAAACTTTTGGTCTTTGTATTGGAAAAATAACTGAAGTAATATGTTTATTGGGCTAAATTGATTACCATGGAGTTTGGTAAAACAGATGGTCTAATCGGTTTGAAAAATTCCCTAGCGGAACTTACAAGATTAGTATTCTATTAGTTAATGGACACCAGGGCCGGGATTCTGATGAGTGACTGACATTAAAAAGTGTAACTCTTGATTTATTGACACAAAATAAAATGTATCTTATAAAATTAACTGTAAAGAAAATTTAAAAATTATCTGTGTTGACACTTTTCTTGATATGATAAGTAGAAGCTTATAAAATGAAAATAAAATTTGAGAAAAGTGATCATAACCCGACTTTTTTGCGTTAGTTTTGAAATATTTAGCACTTGTTTTGACAATTCGCTAAAAAGTCGGGTTATGATCACTTTTTCCAAATTTTATTTTCATTTTAAAGTGATTTTAAATGTAAAAAACAATTAAGGTAAAATTCAAAAATGTGTTAATTTTTTAATAATCTCTTTTGCATCAAAAGTAACAAATATTTCTACGTTGAAGGTTCCAAAACACTATATGAATATTTACGTGACTTAATTAAGCATATTTTCTACTTGAATTTGTACGAAAAAATATGCACGTAATTTTTAACTTAGTATTACGAGAGAACATTTTCACCTGGTTATAATCTTTCTTTTTTTGAGATGTATATGTGGTATAAACGTTATAAAAACTTGAAAGAGGTCAAAACGTGTTTTAACATTAAGAATATTAACAATGACAACCAATTACCTTAAATTTTGCAAAAATTATTTGCAAAATTCTTTTTCAACAATAAGAACTGGTCAAAAAATTAAAATCTAAGTTTTTGCAATCAACCCAATGGGTTTGCTTTCTCGTTCTAAAAAAACTAAATTTTGAAGTTATTAGTTTTCTTTCTACTATTTTTCAATCCACTTTACGAAAGGAAATGTTAATCTAAAAAATAAATTATAATGTCTACTTAAACAGTGCATTAAATAATTAAAATTCTCAACAGATAAATTAAATTCATCAAGAAATTTTCCTTTAATTCCTTTTCAAGAAGTATTTTTACCTACTTAGATTGCTTTAATTAACATTTAATTATATTTGGCTGTTATGCATATCTCGCATAAATTGATTGTTTAAACGAAATTACTTTGAAATAAAATACGATACAAAATATATATTACCTTTTTGATGTAATTGAATGTTTTTGAGAATAACCCTTTCTTCTTGATTTTCAATTACCTTAGAACAAATTCCCCATACACTTTTAATACAAAATAATAAAAAACACGTTAATTTATCGTTAGTTAAATAAAAAATTATGTCTTGGTCCTAATCATTCAAAAAATTATCAGAAATTTAAAATGTAATTCTGTACATTTTTGTTTACTTATTATTTTTGCTATTTTGTTCATTTTTGTGTTTAAAATTTGTTGTATGTATAAAATCCTAATTTCATTGATATATTTTTTTCTCAAGAGCCATTATTTTCTTAAAAAATAAGAATATAAAAAATGTAAAATCACACACGTGTCAACAGGTGAACTAAATTTCTGACTCGTGATAAGTTCAGTTTTAAAAATGAAGCGAGACATTGGGCTCGACTGTGATAACGATACTGAATCAGTTGGTTTCTATGACGTGTAATCTGTACTTTTGGATACACATGTCTAAGTGTTTATATATAGCTTTGTAAGTATACAATAAGCAAAATCACCTGAGTCATTATCTAATTTTCTGACATCTTCAATTTTGACTTTCCGTTTTAAAATAAAGAACACTTTGTACTTTTCATTAATAAAAAGTATTTAAGGTACGTTTACAGTTTTTCCTTTTAAGGTAAAATGTGAAATCTTACAAACGTTTTCAATTAATGCTATTTTTTAAACAATAAACTTTCACTTTAATTGGTTTCTTTAAATAATGTAAATAATTTGAAAAGCATCTACAGACGTTTATAAACAAAAATATGCTTTTCATGAAGCAAATTTTTTAAAAAATGTACAAAAATTTCAAGTTAAAATAAAAACGTTCCTGTTTTCTGTTTGAAAGTTTCTGAAATATTAATTACCATTATAATTATTTATGAACTCAATCAGAAAATGAACGTTGGCGTTTAAGGAGAAAAAACTGAATTACGGAAATAATTCAAAGTATCTCATTTAATTTTAACATTAGAACTAAAAAATTTAATTGATATACATTCTGCTTGTTTGACACTTATAAAAAGCGACGTATAATTACACGAAGGAGTCAATAAATTACAAAAATTATTTATAACAGTATTATAAATCGGAAAATATATCTCAAAGATACATAATTTAAAGCGGAATAATAATAAATGGTAAAAATGAGCAATTTTCCACTAAAGCTACATATTTACTTTTTTTTCTTTTCGTACCATACTTTTCTTTTTAGTACTTTTTAAAAAGTGATCTTATTTCTTATAAGCAGTTTGTAAAAAAATGAAGTACAAAGAAGCTCATTTTTTAAAAAATAAAGAGCAAAATTGCCAGGCTTACAAACGCGAATCATGTTTTTTTTTTCTTCTACAAATTCTAAAATTTATAAATAATTTTTACATTTACTGTGTTCTAAAGAACATCTAAGGTTCTTGGTAATAAACAACGTAGATAGGACTCTTATCGATTTTATATTTCATTATTCTCCCCAATTGTTATATGTACAAAAATATAATGAGGATCGTTAATCATTGCAGATTTTAACGTTAGGTACACGAAGAAGATGCTTGTGTTCATGTCTTTTCGCAAGGCGCATTCCACACTCGAAATTTCACATTCATTAGCAACATTACGTTCTCCTATTTTAGCATCCCAATAACTAGGATCTTATAATGCTCTTACATTCGCAATCATCATATCAAGTGGAACTATTAAGTCTGGAATATGTTGAACGCACGAATTTTAATTCACTTGAAATGAGCATTTCTCTCACACAAATTTTACTCGTATTTCAAGCAAATTTTGCTCGTATTTCAAGAAAATTTTACTCGCTTTCCAAGTAAATTTTACGCACATTCCAAGTAAATTTTACAAGGGAACAATACAAGTTGTTTTTTGTCAATAAATTCTATATTGTTGAAAATTGTGGTAGAACTTTTTCCCTCCAATTGAGAGGCAATTGGGAAATTATCGAGATTGGAAATCCTTATTCGTGTGAATTAAACAACTGTAGAATTCAAACTAGCAAATAGCTCTACTCTAGGATTGAAATTAATTTAGAGTTTAAATTAATTTTAATTTAGAGTTTAAATTAATTTTAATTTAGAGTTTAAATTAATTTTAATGTAAACTAGATTTTGATAAATTTAATTTGAGGCATGAAATTCATAAATACAAAAACGGGAATGAAAATCGACGAGCTTTGCAAAAAAAAAAAATAAATAAATAAATAAAAATGTGTGAAAAGATTAGGAATGAATAAAATGATTCCAAATTCGATTGTCTAATGTCCATTGCCAAAAAATTCAGAATTCGCCAAGAAAATACTCGACCATAAGTAACAGATTTTATGCTTAAAAAGCCGCTTGGTATTGTGCCCTCATGAGCGATTCAACAGCCTTAAATTTATCCAACTTCTAATTCTCAGCATTCAGCAAACATTTTATAGCTTCAAGATTGAAAAATAACGCATAGACAAACATAAATTTCACAGACGCACGATTAAAACAGAGCTTATAGTTTAGAATCACTGTCAGTTTCTGAGCGACTGAAAAGAACGAAATTACTGTTGCTCCAAGCCACTCACACAGAATGAATTCAATTCCTAGCGATGAGTCGTTTGCCAAAAGTTCGTAAACAAAAGTAACTTTGAACTCTCAGCGGACGAGTGAATTCAAAATCGCAATCTCAACAAGATCTTTTCATGAAGAAAAAAAGACACAAGATCCTTTTGAGATTGAATTCGTCTTTTCTTTTTCAGAAGCTACCGCAGTCAACTTCTCTATCTCTTAATCATCTTTCTCTACCTAATGTACAATCAAAGTACTAAATCACAACGTGCACATTAGTCTTTTAGCGTTGTGAATTAATCGGTCATAATTACCATTTGGTCGGTTTACAGGTATAAAGACAAAATCGATTTTTAAATCGATTTCGATTCAAGAAATATTTGAAATTGAAGAAATATTTGAAATTTAAGAAACAGTTTAAATTTGCGAAATATTTTAAATTTGCGAAATATTTCGAAACAAGAAATGCGTTTATTGAATCAAGTTTATATTTTTGCGGACAATCACATAGTGACGACAATCGACAAAGCTTTTTAATAACCGAACTATTAAATGAATGAGCACCGTGTCTTACAATCATCATTTTCGCCAAGTAATTTACATATCGAGAACTTAGCTAAACAGTTACTGTCTCTTGGCAAAAAGGAATTATTATAACACCATAGAAAGCTACAGCGACCGGGCTCACTCTGCTTTCATAATTAGTTCAGTTTCTTGAACACATTTGGGACAATAGAAACAGCCTTTACGACTGGATAAAAATTAGGCGAGCTCTTGAGAAAAAGCTTCTACAAGTTACGCATACTTGGAACTTTGCATTTTCACTTGTGCGCTCACTCTCAGTCCCTTTTTTGCATTTCTTGACCTATAAGACTGCGATCCTTGCCAGCGCCCTTCATCCAGGTTGTAATATCGACATCTACTTATTCACACGATTCGGTACAAAAATTGCGTATCAAATAAGTTTTGAGCTTACGTCATTTTAGAGAAATGCAGGGAAGATGAAAATGCAAAAGAAATGCAAATTGCATCTCTGTAAAAAATGCAGGGAATCACGCAGAATCCAGCGATCAAACATTTCGCCATTGTAGAGAATTTTCGAAATTGTTCAATTTCCGGATGATGATAATAATTACAAATTTAATGTCACTGATGGTATAACATTGAGCTCTTATTTGTTCCTTTGACATTACAATTCCGAAAGAAACATTCTTTAAATATTGTCCAAGTTTCTCTGTATTGTCGATTAAATAAGTCTCTCCTAATTAAAACAAAATTATTACACACTAATAGAAATTTAAAATGACAAAATTGTGACACAATTAGAACATCGTGACACAGATAGAAAATTGTGACACAAAAAATTATGACACAAGTAGAAAACTATGACAAAAATTGAAAATTGTGACACAAGTTGATAATTATGACAGAAATTGAAAATTATGACACTTAGGACCGATTTCTCTAATTCTGGTTAAAAGTTAATTTCGAATAATTAAACTGTCTTTAAACGCTAATCAACTTTTTTCCAGCCGGAACAGGTCCTTAGATAAAAATTAGAATTCTGTTACTACTAAAAATTAGAAGAGTTTAACTGGAAAAAAAAATTTGCAACATTCTCACGAGTCCTAGAAGTAATTTTCTTTCTTTTAGCTTCCCAAAATGTAAATCTTGGCCCACGACCCAGAAAATTGTTCTTTAATCGACACTACTTTGAATATAAAAATGAATTGTAATTTGATCGACATTATGTTGAATATAAAAAAGAATTGTTATTTATTCGAAATTACATTGAATATAAAAATGAACATTGAATATAAAAATGAACATTGAATATAAAAATGAACATTGAATATAAAAATGAACATTAAATATAAAAATGAACATTAAATATAAAAATGAACATTGAATACAAAAATGAACATTGAATATAAAAATGTGAATTTATTTCGCTGCCTTAAAAAACAGAAAGTCCCATTTTGCTAACAATAAAACTCGGATCTTTCCAAAGTACCTGGTATTGGTGTTACATCTTTTATCTGACAAATCTAAAAAAAATTTGGCTTGAAGACTAGACACATGACTCTATTTCTTCATTTATAAATGCATCCATAACTTTTAAACTCGCTGCCCAACACTTGAAATTCAAGGCAAAAAGTCCAATCGTTTTTCTTAAAACTTGGACAAATTTGTAAAATTTAAAAAAGGTTGTTATCTTTAAACACAAGAATAAAGCAAAATCCGTTTTCCGGCGACTTCTCAAGATTCTTGAGATTCCAGTGGATTTTTGCGGATTTGGAAGGTGTTCTGTAAATAATTAGTGAGCTCTATTTCTCTCACTAGAATATTGTCGCAATCGGCGTTGGCAAGGAGCGCTTCATTAATATGAGTCTGATTTGTGCGAATCAGCCATTTGGAATTGATGCGTGCAAACTTAAATCACGCAAATTTGGGACGGAGCAACCTTAGGCAAGTTTCTTCTCCGTATTGTTATTGGCGACGTAGCCATTGTTGGTACCATTACTGTAACAACTATTATATTCTTTACTGTAAATCGTCGCATAGGACGAGATACCGTTTTGTTTCGGCTTGATGTGATCGTCCAAAACTGGCATGCAAGCTCCATTAGAAGTGCCATTTTGCAGCGAGCTTCTCGTCGCCTTTCCAGTGTATTTTGTCTTATAAAAGTCCGAAAACAGACCCAAGAACAAGCACCCGTGTAGACCAATCCAGATCATGAATGATCGCGGATAATCGCATTCGGTAAACAACAACTGGAATTGGTGGGTCATGATCAATACGAACTGGACCTGCAACACAAATTTTTTTTATTTCATACATTTATTTATTGCTTTCTAATAAATTAATTTAAAAAATAAATTTTGCTTTCTAATAAATTAATTTAAATAAATAAATTTTGCATTCTAATAAATTAATTTATATAAATAAATTTTACTTTCTAATTTTTAAATTCTCTTCCTGAATTACAGTTTAATATTAATAATAATACGATCCATGGTTATGATGCTTGTTCGTCACTATTACAAGCAAACTTAATAATAATTATTATTGTTGTTTTTCCTGCTTTAAAATTTGTTATCATGAATAATGTCACAATGATAATTATCGCTAATGATATTTATCATAATAACACAGATAAAAATAATTATTTTTGTCCGATAGGCTTTTCTTACGAATTTCAGGTCACCAAATTCGAGGTCAGAATTAAAAAGTTATTTCGCGATTTTTTTCTAGCCTCAAAAAACAAGAAATTTAAGTTTAAATTGTTGTAGAATTTGTAAAAACTATTTTAAAAATGTAGAACTTACGCTAATGTAATCTTTGAAGTATAACCTTTAATTTAAACCCAGAAATTTAAAAAAATTTCCAATGGTTCCCGAGATATGGATCAAAACATCCACG
>WNHD01002573.1:0-14597 GCA_011057455.1 Ganaspis sp. Gsp50 | reverse complement strand
GAACGAAACAAAATTACAATGGATTTTCGTTCCGAGCCTCTGGCACGGAACGGAACAAAATTAAATTTTAATTTTGTTCCGTTTCCGTTCCCATCCCTGCTATGAAGACAACAAATGTTGAAAATAAAAAGAATTTTAACCCAGAAAAATATTTTATATTATATTTAGGTATAAATATATTATTATTATTATTATTATATATTATGAATAATATAATATTAATATATTATTAATAACTGAATTTTTTTTTAATTATATAATTATTATATTTTTTTATATTATATTATATAAATATAATATTTATATTTATTGCTTCCACATAGAGGAAGTTCTCGTTTTTTTGTTTTTCTTTTTTGTTTATACTATTCGAATATCACCTTTAAAATATTAATGTTCTTCTTTTCGAGTATTTATCCAATTTACTAATTTTTATTAATTAACTAATTAACAAAACTAATGAATGTTTTTTCAGTTAACAGAACGTAAATATGCGAAACAATCATAAGTCACGAAATAATTGCAGAATTAAAAAAAAATTTTAGTTAAAAAAATTGGCTAAATGAATAAATGATTGAAAATGCAAACCGAACGTTATTTCAGGAGCAAAAATATTGATTCAATAAATCAGTTGCCTTCATTAACTGTAGACACGACGATTTATTAATTTGTGAATAATTATTTTATGAATTCGCTTTTGCGTAATGTTATCTAAATTTAAGAATTCATCAATGTTGAATAATTTTTTATTGAAAGAAGAAAATTTATATCACGCTAAATAGCATTGAGGAATTGCCATTTATGTTGTTTTAATCATCTAATGACAATGTCTTTGCTTTGATCACTCGTCATGTTCGCACAAGATACAGTTCATTAGAGACAGGCGTGAACGAACCACATTTATATTTTTAAACATGACCAGCAAATGTGCGAAAGCAACAAAGACGGTTTTCATATTATTTTTAGAAAAAACGATAATGTCTTTTCCTAACCACCTAATTGACACTCTCAGTGTCTTAAATGATACTGAATATGTTGTTTATCTATTTAAAGACATTTATTTAAAAAAGTTTGAAAATAAGGGTTAAAGAAACTATTTATGAAAACAGTAGTTCTTAAGAAAACTTATAAGTGTTTGGTAAAATACTATTTATTAAAAAATTATATTTGTTAAAAATACTATTTATTAAAGAATTATTTGTTAAGAAAACTATTTTTAAAAAGAGTATTTGTTAAAAACAAACTACCCATTAAAAAAGTACAATTGGAGGGTATTAGATATGTTAAAACCCGAAAAAGGTATACATGGAGGAACCAAAAATAGAAAAATAAAAATAGAAACTACTCATTAAAAAAGTATTTTGTAACACATCATTTATTATAACACTTAATTATTTACAAAAGTGCAAATATTTTGAAATCTTAACAAATCTTTCCATTCTTAAGTACTAATCCACTATTTGCATTTTAATTATTTTATTTCATTATTTTCAAACAAGTCGTTTCTAAAAATTTTATTTCTTGTAACATTTCTTCAGTTGATAATTAATTTTAACATACTTTATCGACTTGATTTAAATTTAAAATTAATTAAATCCAGTTACTAGTTTCTCATTTCTTAAGTTTTAATATTTAATTTTTATTATTTAATTTTTAATTTTTTTCTAAACTTTTAATTTGTTTTATTAAATCTTTTTCTATCTGAAATTCAGATCATTTCAAGTTCCTTAGAATCGATTTAACGATTGCATTTTCTTTTTGCTGGAAATGTAAAACCACACGACTTTTGTAAACACGTTTTTGTTTTTATAATAATGTAGAAAATAAATTGTAATGTTTGACTGCTTTTTACACACGTTAATAAAAGTGAAATAATAAAAAAAGGGCAGTTTATGGAGTTTGTTTCCTGTATCCAGAGCACTATTGCTCGTTTCATGATTTTATGGCTCCAAAATGCAAAATGCACAGGGTAAAAGCAGGACAAATCGGAGGCGATATCTGGAAAATAGAATTCGCATAAATGTGGAAAAGCTCTTAAAATGAGACGCAATCTTTGAGCGTTATATATCTCTCACCTTTCAGAAAACCATCGGTCATTTCTATTTTCGCTTCCATCTATTTTCCCACTTCTTAAACTGGTCCATTCAATTTTACACCTTCTCGAATCATGACTTTCAAAACGTCCACTAAATATCATTATTTGCTGTCAGTTTTCTTCTTGGCTTCGAACACAGTTTTAATTATATCTATTACTTTGAATGAAATTGAATAATTGTTAAAATTTAATTAAATTGATAAATTGATAACTTTTAATGAAATCGAAAAACTGATAACTTTTAATTAAATCGAGCAATTGATAACTTTTAATTAAATCAAATAATTGTCTAGTTTTAATTAAATCAATTACTATGAATACAGTTAATTAAGACTTACTTTGATTTTAATCACTTAATTGTTACGTTTGAATTAATAGATTATTTCCATTTACAAATCAATTCTAAGTGACCAGATATATTTTAAATTGGCAAATAAATTGTGAGTGATAAGATCAATTTTAAATTAACAAATCAATTCTAAGCGATTAGATCAATTTTAAATTAACAAATCAATTCCAAGTGACTAGATCAATTTTAGATTAAGTAATCATTTCCAAGTGATTAGATCAATTTTAGATTAAAAAATCATTTCCAAGTGATATTATTAATAATAAAGTTAAATTATCAATCATATAAATTATTCGTCTCAATACAAAGAATATGATTTTATCATTGATGAATTTACATTTTCATTAGGGAAAAAATTTTCTTTTAAAAATCGTATTTTTTAAGGAAAAACGATCTCAGAATGTTTTGATTGATTATTTCTAAAATTCCTTCTGTCTGTTTCTTGATTTTTATGAGTGTAATAACTGTGCCAAATTACATTAAAATCGGTCAAAGCGTTCTCAAGATAGAGAGTCCAAAAAAAACGACTACACACACACACACACATCTGGACATCGGCCTAAAACTTCGTATTTATGCTTTTTGGATGAAATTGAGTTGATTTAGACTATTTTTAGAAAATAGAAATTAGGACCGAAAACAATGCTTCCCTATGAGGGAGCAATATTATTTAAAGTTGATTTGAAGATAAGAATTTAAGATGATTTTAAGTTTATTTGAAAATAATATGAAGTTTACTTGAAAAAAAGCATTGAAGTAGAACTTGAAGACGATTTCAAGTTCAGTTGAAAATTATTTCAATTTGACTCAAAGATGATTACAAGTCAACTTGAAAACAATTTATGTTGACTTAAATATTATTTCAAATTGAATTGAAGATGGTTTCAAGTTTATTTAAAAATCATATCAAGTTTACTTGAAAATGAGAATTGAAGAACTTGAAAAAGATTTCAAGTTGACTTAATGATTTCAAGCCGACTTGAAGAATATTTCAATTCGACTTGAAAAAAATGTTTTACTTGAAAATGATTTCAAGTTGCCTTAAAGATTGTTTCAATTGTGATAAATTCTCTTGACATAAAATGATTTTTGACTTCATTACACATTATTGGAAAACATTTGTTTAACTTCAAATTAATAAAGTTTGAGAACGTGATCAGGAAGTGCATTACTAAAATAGAGATAGTTTCTAATTTACAGAAAAGTGACAACATAGAATGTTGGAGGTCACGTTCTTGTTTTATGTATACTATAGAGTATAGTTCTCTTGGGGTAAGAAAATAGCAGCGCTCATTAAACTTGAAAGCACCTGGTATCGTAAACAAAACAGAAGTCATAAACAGCTCGCCTTTCTTGTACAAAATTTTACTTCTGGGTACTCTTCTCCCATATGAAAAACCTCAACGAGGAGAGTGTTCTCAATTTGCACTGTGATTCTTATTTCACGATAAAGTGAAATATTTACTCTTCATCTAACGCAACTCACCACTTTTATTTACGAAAAATTAACAAACCAGGTTTATTTTATTTATTTTTAATTATTGTATACTATTATTTATTAATTTATTTTTATTGATTAATTTTCTATTTATTTCATTAAACTTAAACACTTTCGTCATCATTTAGGCTATAACAAACACCTTTTTATTCTCATAGACTTAATTCTCGTAAGCATAATTCTGATTATGGTAATTGAAGTCATAATTGAAAGGAAAATTAAAAATAGACGAGAATTGTTAATTTGAAAAATAGACAATTCTTGTTTCTAATTTATTATTGTTTACAAATAATAAATCTCATTCCCCACAGGAGTGGCTGCATTTTTAAAAACTAATTCCCTTTCCGGAACGTGAACTTTTATCCCATTAATTCCTAGTTGTTTTAAAATTCTAGTAATTAAAATAAAGCATTTTTCTTTGGAGGTGCAAATTTTTTGTTTCATGAAGAGATAAATAACTTCAAGTGCAACAAATAGATTCATTTGTTGCATTATCTAAATACGAATGCCTAATTCGAGAATTGTAAATGTAAATTTGCGAAATGATAGAAAATTTTCAATTCTCTTATTGATAGAGAACAAGAGGCGTTTAGATATTGCAGTTTAGCGTGTCTGGAAATAATATTGAATTCCGGTACTCGTTGTTAGTGAAGCAATTTCGTAACATTTTATGATCGACGGAGTTATCGCGTGTTTCATGATGTCGGCAATTCAAATTCAATCCGTCCAGTCGTCTGCATTCTAGACTATACGAAAATTAGACGATCAAATCACTGACATACTGCACCGCCAATTTATCGTTCCTTATAAATTGTATTCGCCGACAAACTGCAGTTTACGAATTTTACAGTCGGTAAACTTATATTAGAAGATGATTTTTGATTCAGTATTCCTTCAAAATTCAACATGAAATAATTTTCAGTGTAACTTATTTAACGTTTTTTTTATTTTGATTTTTTCTAATTGTACAATTAGTAACTTATTTATTACTATAATTGGAATCATTGACATCAATTTTTCTATAATCAGTCCATTGCTAATTAATTGGTCATCTTTAATCAATTGAAAATCTTTTGAATGATGTTATTTTACTTGTTTTATTTATTCGTAATTTTCCAAATTACAGTGTACTCTCTAAATAGTGCTAATAATTCCAAGAAGTGGCACTATTTCATGGTGGTACTATTCACAGAGTTGACTGTAACTCCTTTTTTGTTACACAAGCATTCTTAACTACTTGTTGCAATTTATTATTTATTTATTTACTTATTTATTTATAATTTATTTTATTTATTTAGTTTAATTTATTTCACACATTATTTTTTAATTTTTCCATTACCTTCCATTTATTTGAATCTTTAGAAGCTCCTAAAAAATATAAAAAGTGACTCTTCCACTCTAATTGTCCAAAAAAGCACAAAACTTCTAATAATTAATATTGGATTTGTAATTTCGTCGAGAATTTTGTTGAATTTATTGTCGCTTGATACTATGCGAATTAATCGAGTGAATTGAACTGTTAAAGTGAAAATAATGCGTAAGGATGGCATAAATTGACAAACTGCTACAGGGATTTAGCCTTTCGAGTGTAATACAAAATTTAATTGAGTATATATGTAAATTAATGAAGATCCTTGTATACATGATTCATAGGGTGAGACATCCCAGTAGAGTAGAGTCTATAGCTAAATGTCGAGTACCAAATAATTCAATAAGCCAGATCTTCCTCGCTGCCAATTCACCAGAAATGCATACTCAACTGTTTAAACAAAAACAAATTATCAAGATTTTTATTTCAATATATTTATATACCAATTATTACAAACATGTTATTCAAAAATCTAAAGTTCACGAAAATCGATCTTCGCCTACATGAATAAAAAGAGCACTTAAAGTTCGTTCTCATTATTATTATTCATTAGTTTTGAATAGTTATTTAATAGTCATTCAATAGTTATTCAATAGTAATTCAATAGTTATTCAATAGTTATTCAATAGTCATTCAATAGTTATTCAATTGCCATTCAATAGTTATTCAATGGTTATTCAATAAACATTCAATAGTTATGCAATAGTTATTCAATAGTCATTCAATAGTTATTCAATAGTTATTCAATAGTTATTCAATAGTCATTTAACAGTTATTCAATAGTTATTCAATAGTCATTCAATAGTCATTTAATAGTTATTCAATAGTCATTGAATCAATATTTATCTCTCTAAATTTGAATGAGTGCACATTTTTCCCACTAAATAAAATAGTGAAATTCTGTTAGAAATTAGTAAAAATGCTTACTAATTCAAATTAGTAGCCGACTTTTCACAAATTCAAATTCAAACAGATTGAGCAGTTTTCAATAATCATTGTAATATGCTAATTGCTCCCCATATACTAAATTTTGTTTTTACATTTTTTCCATCAAGAACTTTTTACTTTTTTGCCATTAAAAAAATAGACAATGTTTCTTATTTCGTTTTTTAATGAGAGAAAAAGATTATACATCTATTTAATATTTCGAGGAAAAACTTGGCTTTTATTTTACATTTTTAATCCAAAAGTCTATTTTATTAAAAACCATAAATTTCGTTACTCGACTATCTCGAGGTTTCCATGAGACATAAAAGTATGATAAACTTAAGTACATATCATCATAGAACGAACCCTATAAAAACGAATATAAATTTTTTATTGATCAGGGAATAAATTATTCAGATGGATAATAAAGAGGAATAAATTTGGCTAATCTGGTATTCAAATTAGAGAAGCTGTAGATAGAATCGTGTTCAAGTTGCCTTGCTTTACGTTCGAAGCTTTAACACCGAAATGTCCTATAATCTCCACTTAAGTGATTTTCCGGAAGTGGTCACCAAATGCCCTTAATTACACATGCAGATTGGAAACCACGGATTTATGTCAGTGACCGAGTTCAATAACTTCGAAAAACTTACAATCAACTATCGTTTATCATTAATATTTCGGTTCATCACTAATATTTCTCTTTAGTATTAATAATACTGTTTATCGTTAATATTTCTCTTTATCATTAATATTTCGGTTTATTATAAATATTTCGGTTTCTCATTAATATTTCAGATTATCATTAATATTTTTGTTTCTTATTAATATTTCTGTTCATAAGTAATAATATTTTGTCTCGTCATGAATTGCGTAATTTATTATTTACAGATATTAACAATAATGCGCAAATTGAAACGGATTTCATACTTAGAACCAGTTTGGACATATTTTAAAATCAAAAGTTTTTTTTAATGTACGCTTTGTAATTTGTTTCTATTTTTAAAATAGTATAAACAGTTTGGTGAAACAGTTTCGTTCATTGGCCATAATAACAGTTTTTAAGAAAACAGTTGACAGTTTTTAGGAAAGAGAGAATGACGAATGAGTGAAAGTCTCGAAAGCTCAAGGACAAGCTTTTTTAAGTCGTGATTGATTACTTCTGAGATCGCGGATTTTTTGCGGGTCTTGAATTTGACAAGAACTGGCCAGTCATGTCCTAGAAAGCTTCTAATTTTAATTATAATTAAAGCACCAAATCATCACCTTTTGCATATTCAAATTTATAATATTCCTAAATTGAGTTCACTCGACTATAAAAGACTAATGAATATTACCAAACACTTTTTTTCTATTCCTGTCAATATTTACACAATATTATCAATGCAATATATTGTATTGCATTTTAATCACTTTCAGTTTTATTTTCATTTATTTTATTTTACTTTTATTTTCTTTATATAATTTTTTTTATTTACTTTATATACTTTTTTATTTACTTTTATATATACTTAATGTAGAAAATTATTAATTTTATTTAATTTATTTTTTTATTTCATTTAATTATTAAATATTAATATTTCTATATCTAGGTAATCAATATTAACTGAATCAAGAGAAAAGTAATCAATTTTAAACAATATGAAATTGAAAATTGAAAATTGATATTCCTATATATAATTAATTGAATACAATTCATCCTATTCTTAACATTTTTCTACTCTTTGGAGTTACTACTTTTTATTTCCCAGACTTGATATTCTTTTTTCTTTGGACTTTTTTAGTAGTTTGGATTCTGTTTACTAGTTTGGACTCTGTTAACTGTTTTGGACTTTTTTTATTCTTTGTTTATTCTTTGTTTATTCTTTCTTATCCTTTATTCTTTTTGGTATCGCTACTCCTTAGTGCCCTAAAGAGGAGATTAGGTTGCCAGCAGCATCATTAATTGTGAATACAATTAATGTAAATTTCTAATCAATGAATATTAATGTGTATGCCCTGAATAGAGGATGTCACGGACACAAGGATTCCTGACATACCATACCCTGACGTATTACAGTTCGTGCCCTGTATCTGGATAATACAACGAGGTGAACATATACGTAGTTTCATGTTACACTCGAGTATGTACAACTTCACACGTGATTTCGTATGTGATCCACAACAAATAGTCTCTCGTAATCTACATCCATAAGCTCTGTAATGGTCTGTCGGATAAAGTCAAAATATTTCTAGAGCCAAGTTTCTGCAGCGTGTTACAACTTGTCTGTCAAATGGGGTCAAATACTTATCACTCGTTTACATGCTAAAGGAAATTGATAAACACGCATCCGCAAGAAACATCAATACTTCAAGAGCACTTTATAATTATTTTCCGCTTTTCATCACAGCGGAAATGTCAAGTATTAAAAAAAGAAACTTTTGCAAAGGAATAAATAATTTCTTAGATTTTTGTACTACGCGAATAAACTTCTTAGAATTGTAAAAAATGCAGATAAATAAACAAATAAACAAACAAATAAACCAACAAATAAATAAATTAAGTAATTTATTGGAAGATGACTTTGTGACAAAAAACACTATGAAAACGCGATTCGATGAAAAAAAGTGAAAACACGTTTTCGTCTATTTCTTTGTGCCAAAAAATCTTTGATGCTTCTCAATTTTATTCCGCAAGAACTACAACATTCTGCGTTAAATGAACCAAGCTAGATGTCATACTGCCTTAAATAGCTCTTTGATTGCAAACATTGTAAAAGTAACGAAACAGAAATGTTTACAAGCTTAGACTTCTTTCTTTTAATCTGAAATCCAACTCTTGATAAAATGCAAAAAAATGCCGATACATTTTTGTAAATAAAAATAAATGCGTCTTATAATCTGCGCTTTAAAATGAGATTTTGAAAATAAAAAAATATTCACCCGTTGTCGAGTTATGATAAAAAACGTGCAGTTAGTTTGCAACCCGTCCAGTCTATTTTTCCAATCGAGTCTTCACATTTTCGATTACATCTCAAAAACGAATGAGTACTTTTTGCTTTTTTCCGACTCTTTTGAATGTCTACATTCTAACACACATTTATGAGTACCTATTTGTAAGTTTTTAGAAAATTGATATCAATATTTCGATCCATTCTTTCGAGAATTGAAATCAAGAGACAAAAATGCAAATTGTTCGCATAGAAATTTTCAAGAATATCACTGTTTTTTAATCACATCGTGAGTGCAAAAAATATTGAAATCAAAAGTAGCGAATTTCTATAGTAAAAAAATATTTTGAAATTCTGTTTGTTCTTTATTTTTAGTTCCTCTAAGAGTCTAAGGTAACGAGTTTCAATATTCTATTTGCTGGGCAAATAAAAGCGATTCCATAGCCAATAGAATGAGAACAGAACCTTTGTAGAATATAGAAGACATCTTATGTCCAGCCTTTGATAGTTTTCCCTGTAGGCATTCGAAATACACTACATTTCTCAAGGCCGAAATCGAACATTGATTACCAAGAATTACTCAGTACAGACATACTTTTATCGATTCGCGTTTATTTATTGCGTACTCACAACACGCTTTTTCAGTAAAGAGAATTACATTTAAAAAAAGACGAATAACAAATTTCAAATCCCTTCTGTCTGTATAAAAACCTGTTCGGAATAAAAAAAACGGTTCTGGATAAAAATACTTTGAATAAATATGTAGTCTGGATAAAGAAACTAGTTTGAATAAAAATACTTCCTTCGTCAAGAAGCAATGCTAAAAATATTTGCAGAAAGGGTTGATATTATTGAGCATAAAAAATAGATGATTAAAAAATTAAAAAGTAAAGGTAAAAATAATGAAAAAAATAACGATGATTAGTATTTATCTCCAAAATTCAAAAGTATAAAAAATGGACCAAAAGGGTATGAAAAATTGGTTGTTTACTCGCTTTTTCTATAAGTAAAGAGTTTCTTTTTTAAGAATTTTCATATTCTTGATAAGATAGTGAATTTTTCCGGTCACTGTGAGATCGATAGAGCATATTTTTCATTGGAATTTTCTCCTTTGTAAAGCTTTTCATTCTAGGGCTTTTTGAATGTCTTTATTCGCTCTATAAAATAATTTTTTACTGTCCGGTTTACGATAACGGAATTCTGAAGCAGTCACTTGAAGAATGTAAACTTTATGGTCCTTCAGAAACTGTGATTTATTCATCAAGACGAAAATGCTGTAAATTTCAAAATATCCTGCAATTAGTTATTATTAGATGCAGTTTTAAGAATCCAGACTAAAGTCGTTACATACTATTTCCCATCGTATAATTTTTTTTTTATTTACACTGAAACTCTTTGTTATCATAAAAATTATTATCGTAAAAATTGTTTACAATCATGAAAAACTGTTTACAGTCATAAAAATTGTTTATAATCACAAAAATTGTTCACAATCGTTAAAAAAATGTTTAAAATCATAAACATTGATTACAATCATAAAAATTGTTTATAATCATTAAAAAAAATGTTTACAATCACAAAAGTTGTTTACAATCATAAAAATTGTTTACAATCATTAAAAAAATTTTTACAATCATTAGAAGAAATGTTTACAATCATTAAAAGAAATGTTTACAATCATAAAAGTTGTTTACAATCATAAAAATTGTTTACAATCATTAAAAAAATGTTTACAATCATTAAAAAAAATGTTTACAATCATAAAAGTTGTTTACAATCATAAAAATTGTTTACAATCATTAAAAAAATGTCTACAATCATTAAAAAAAATGTTTACAATCATAAAAGTTGTTTACAATCATAAAAATTGTTTACAATCATAAAAAAATTGTCTAATTGTTGTTTTGTTTTAAATTTGTTTATTGTTATCATTAAAAAAAATGTTTATAATCATAAAATTTGTTTAGAATCATTAAAGAAATGTTTACAATAATTAAAAAAAATGTTTAAAATCATAAAAATTGATTACGATCAGCATAAAAATGGATTACAATTATAAATATTGTTTACAATTATAAAGATTGTTTACAATTATAAAATTAGTTTACAGCCATAAGAATTGTTTACAATCGTAAAAATAGTTTACAATTATAATAAACATTTGTATTCAAGGAAAATTTAGAATTTTTTTTACCTTATCTGTACTAATCATATTGTTACTTTATTTAGCAACATTGTGGAAAACCTATTTTATTTAATGAAAGTTATCTTGTAAACAATTTATTCTAATATTTTTATTTACAATATTATTTATAAGTAAATTAACGTGTTGCACGAAAATAAAAAGACATTAAAAAGAAAATGTAAAAAACTTTTCTAATAGAAGATAATTTGTTTCAAAAAGAAGAGATTTAATAGTTTCGAATAAATAGTTTTCAAATATAACAACTACTTTTTCAATTTTTTATGAAAATACTTGTATAGAATAAATTTAAAAAATATTAGAATACTTTACATTTTGATGTAAAAAAATTGTGTAACTAGGCCAGTAAATATACCATAAAATATAATTCTCTCTAACTTTTTATGCTACTATTTATATTAAACTTTATTTCAAATCGTGCATAAAACTGAATATAAAATTTTGTAACAGACTTTAAATCAAATTTTATATTTGATTTGATATCAAATTTTATATTCGACTCCACATATCAAATTTTATTTAAAATGTCAGAATTCGATTCGAAGTATATTCCATTCACTATTTTATCAAGAATTTCATGAAATTTCAATTTTATTTCTAATGGCGTAATATATTTTACGTAAATTCTCTAAATAAATTTTGCATCAAATTTTGTATGAAATTTTAGAACAAATTGTGAATCAAATTTTACAAGAAATTGTGAATTAACTTTTACAACAAATTGTGTATCAAATTTTACAACAAATAGTGTATCAACTTTTACAAAAAATTGTGTATCAACTTTTACAACAAATTGTGTATCAACTTTTACAACAAATTGTGTATCAAATTTGAAAACAAATTGTGTATCAAATTTTAAAGCCAATTTTCCTTTAAAATTTCTCTGAATATTTGAGTTGAATTTAAACTAAATAGCAGCAAACATGATATATTTCATTTTATAGCAAACGTCGCATAAATTGCAATTCCCTGCTAGAACTTCATAAACAGAAAACTTGAGTACGTTAATTAATAATTAAACTTTAATAACGTAAACTCCGACGAGTCTTCAAATCTGATGTAAAATATCGACTCCTCAAGTGCATCTTGAAAAAGAACTTTAATTACTCTCTTCACTAATAACACCCTCTCGTTCTCGATTTTCCCTCTATTTCTAATTAAAATCTCTACAATTTCATTCACTCGTTGGCGAGAAACATGCGTAGAACACTATTCCAATTTAAATTGCACATAACTTGAAAAGCCCAAAAAGAATACAAAAATATCCTTTTCTATTTCCAAGCAGATAAAACCATTAAAAAACTGCTCTGACCCTATTTTGCGGAAATGCTATAGACGTCTAAAAGGCAGGATTTAGAGAGCAGTGAAAAGAGTACAGTTGCCTTTGTGTAACAATTGTGGACATTTGGGTACATTCATTTTCGCACACACAAGTGCGTACATGCATCTCTGTTTGTGTGGGAGATGCACCTGCCTTTGTGTGTATGAATTACATTTGTATGTGTGGACTGTAGTTGTGTGTATGAATTATATTTGTGTTTGAGGACTCTATTTGTGTGTAAAAACTGCATTTGTGTCTGTAGACTGTATTTGCGTGTGAGGGTTACACTTGTGTGTGTAAATTGCATTTGTGTAAGTGAAAGATGCATTCACCTTTGCACATAATTGAAGTAACAGCAGAATAATCACGTTGAACGTATTTTTGTTGCAGGAAATGGTCATGTGACGTAACTGGTTATCACACGAAGCGAAGCCATGAACGCGGATGGAAATGGTTCGCAAGAGGGTGGAACAGGGAACGAGTATGGAAGCAGTGAGGAAACTGCCGCTCTAATAAGTAAGGCACCAACACCGGTGGTGGTGCCCTCGACACCACAAGGAAAACCGGTACTCACGAGGCAAGATAGAGCCACATTTCTGGTAGCTTCACCTCAGCTGTCGGTATCAGGACTTGGTGGCTCCGAGGAAAGTGGCACAAATGAAGATCCTGCCACGAGATCGGTACCAGACATAGAATTGCATTGCAGGCTAGATAGCGATCATCAACCTGTGGTAGCCCCGATCCCTCCACATTATCGAGCAAGACTCACGTCATATCATCATCGATGCCGCTGCGACAGGAGGGACTCTTTGGCCCCTTGCTCTGCACTTCATTTGGCCAGAAGTGTTTCAAGGTACCTCCCACAAAAATAAGAATGTTTTTTCAACAAAAATATATTGATCAAAAATCCGATCAATTGTATATTTTCCATTTATGCTGATTTCGAAGTCTTTTTTCTGCCCTTGGACTCGAATTCACACCAAAAATTAGTAAAAAGTACTTGGTTAATTACATTTCAAGCCATACAGTAGAAAAATCAAGCATAGCCGGACAATCGTAGCAAGAATGATTAAAAGTCAGGAAGTAGAAAAAGCAAGCTTAGTCAGACGAACGCAGTAAGAGTGATATAAAATAAAACACCAGAAATGCAAGCAGAGTCAGACAAACTACAAAAATTTAAAAAAAAGAAACAAAAATTTCAAGTAGAAAAGGCAAGCATAGTCAGACCAACGATGCCAAAAAGATTTAAAATCAGACAGTAAAAAAAACACTCATAGTCAGACAAACGACAAAAATTTTAAACTAGTCAGTAGAAAAAGCAATAAGTGCCAGACCAACGATTCAAAAATGATTTAAAATGAGACAGTAGAAAAGGCAAGCAGAGTTAGACAAACGACAAAAATTTAAAACTAGTCAGTAGAAAATGCAAGCATAGTCAGATCAACGTAGTAAGATAAATTTAAAACTAATCAGTAGAAAAAACAATAAATGTCAAACTAACAATGCAAAAAAGATTTAAAATAAGACAGTAGAAAAAGCAAGCATAGTCAGACAAACGAGAAAGGCAAATTACAAAAATTTAAAACTAGTTAGTAGAAAAAGCAGAAAATTTTAGACCAACAAAGCAAAAAATATTTTAAATAGTACATTAGAAGACGGAAGCAAATGCTGTATTTAGTCTGACAATTTTTGCTTTATCTACTATTTTATTTTAAATTGCCCTTGCTGCGTTGGTCTAACTATAATCGCTTTATCTTCTGATTGGTTTTGAATCTTTTTCTCTGCGTTAGTCTTATTCTGATTGTTTTTTCTATTTTTGCTTCCTCATAGGGAAGCATTGTCATGGTGACGAATTTCGATTTTCCAAAAATAGTCTATATCAACATATTTTCATCTAAAAAGTATATT
>WNHD01002572.1:0-14597 GCA_011057455.1 Ganaspis sp. Gsp50 | reverse complement strand
TCTCAAAATCTCGACGTGATGGAAAGTTTTTCAGGTCAGATTCGTATTCAGCGATGAAAAATCTATAAGATAAGCAGGGTCCGATGCATGAATCATTTTTAGTGTCGACCAGTGTTATTTATTAACCTGTATGCTGCCGGCGATTAGCAAATCCAGCAATTAAGCCTAAATATAGGTTTTCCGGCAGCCTAGTGGTTAATAACTGGTTAAATTCATATTATTACTATTTCAGTCAAAAGTAAGAAAATTTTGCTTAACCATGTTAGGTATATTTCACTTGCAATTTTTCTGAGTGTACTTTTTTACTCGAAAATTGAATTGTTTATTTAGTTAACAGTCAAGGCATTTTTTACCATGTAGCTAAAACTTCTAAAACCTGTGACATATACACATTTAAATATAATTATGTAGCATATAGTATATGTGAAATCTATCTTGCAGATTCATCATACTACTACTGCAGCGGGGATACGCTGGCGTCTTCCCTTAATGCACAACAGGGTGGATGTAACAATACAGGATCAGAAAGCAGTGTTGATGTAGCTAGTCGTTCACCCCTTGCTGCAACGAGAGCTAGTAGTGGCGCTAGTGCAGCATCACCTACTGGAAGTGCTTGCACAAAACATGATCATAATACCACTTCAACCGATCTGTATTTAGCTTAATCGAAACAAATTTTTATAAGTTACTCTGTAGGTGCATTGCTACCAACTTGACAAATTTACCAGATAACTTTAAGGATAATTAGCAGGCGTCATATCATAAAAATTTATTGAAAGTTTTTATCGATTCGTTGTGGGACACATGATGATACATGCTCATGTATTTTGATATAACAGTCTCACTTTATTAATTAATATGAAAACGCCTTTCCTGTACCGCTTTTACAATCAAGTGTAACAAAACACATCGTCAAATACGCTCTTATGTAGTGACACCGAAAAATTTCTCTGGTTTAGAGTTTATCCTTTAGTGCAACACAACATGATAATTCTCTGCAAATCAGAGAATAAGGTAGTACAAGGAAATCGTTATCGTGTCCTTAAAATCACTGTCAATATTCTCAGCTCTATCAGAGGAGACAGTCATTAGGTTGTAGAAGGTGGAATTATCTTGGCAAAAAATTTTAATCAAATCCTTGATTTTTTAAGAAGAAAGATAATTCGATTTGTATATGATGCGAGGAAAATACTTGATATTACAATTTAGATACGCTTATACTTCATTCGTGGCGATCTCGATCAAGGCTAATCTGTTTTCTTTCTTTGGTGATAAACTATTACTTTTCAAATAGTTTACTTTTCTTTTATTGATTGTTTTCAAGTTTGGGTTACTCAAGATTCCCTAGAGCATTACTTTTGCAATGCATGAATTTGAATAAGGTACTTTTTAATATTTTAATAACAATAATTAAACACATGTTTCGAAAATGATAAATAGTTATTTATGCAATAAGGGTGCAAAAATAGGGGAATCGATACACATGTCGAGATTTCCTTATAGTTGCGCCCATGTTACATATAGAATTTTTTGTAATATCGTGTCTTAAAAACTCAACTTTTTATACTCCCTAGTCAGTAAAAAGTATTTTTTAATCACTAGTGAGTAAAAAGTCGAGTTTTTAACGCACAGCAATACAAAAAGTCTATTTATACCCTGAGATGTAGTTACTTCTAGATTCCTTATTCCAATTCTAGAGAAAACTTAGCAGAAATCAGGTTTCTATTTTGAAGAACATAAATTGAAGATGAAATCATTTTTACACTGCGCATGAGTAATGTTTTAAATATTCTTGAAAACCACAAATTGTTTTTAAACGGAACTCTATTTGAATGGGGTTTCGTGCCTGAGTATCGACCACAATTGAGACAAATGAATACTCGAATATTTACCTTTATTGGACTTCGAGTGTTCAGTAAATATGAAAATGATTTAAATTAATTGTAGGCGAGAAATCTTGAGTTTGCATTTTCATTTTGCTAAACATTTTCACTTATCACTTGTCGGAGCCAAAGATACATACTCAGTTGTTACTTTTTTCTTAGTAAGCCTTTTTAATTTAATTATATTTATTTAATGAATGAATCTGAAATTAATACGAATATATGAAAATAACTGTTGAAAAATCGGTTTTTGACCAAAGTGCAACACAGCTAACATTTTGCCAATGTTTTTTAAAATAAAAAACATCTTGAGACAAGAAAAGAATTTTAAAAATTATGAAAAATTACAATGGACTATCCAAAATTAAAGAGAATGCAAAATATTGATAATTTAGTACGCTTCAGTTCTGCATTTCAGTCTGATAGAAAATTAATAAGAATTGGTAATTTTTTTTTTAATACAAAGAAATTTGTTAATCGTAACGAGACTAAAAGTAATCATTACTTCTAAAATTTGACATTTTACGAGTTCATTTTTTAAATTGCTTATAGGTTAAATAGATTTCGAATATATTTTTTAAATTCTTCTAATATATTTGTGTGTTAATAAGAACTTGCAGACTTAATTGAATTATTATTTTAGTAAAAAATTAACCTAATTCTTAGATTGGAAAGAAAATCCACTTCATGTGAGTGCTGAGAGAGACGCCATTTCAGTCAAGCTCTGAAAAACATGCTATTCTAACGAACGAACTCTTTTTGCCTATTTCAGATTAACAAAACTGTTACGAGAAGTTGATCAATAAAAGTAATTATTTTTAAAATAAAAGTTGGATATTAAATTGTTAACTTTAGAACAGAATTTAATTTTTTCTTTGTGTCAGTAATATTGCATCAATCTAAAACAATAAACATTTTTAAAATTACGTTTTTCAAAAGATGAGAAATAAAATCATTTTCATAATAATTAGAATGACATATCTTTCATCGCTGATATGTAGTTCTTTCGAATGATAAAATTATTTATATATAAAAAATGTCTATTTATTAACGAATTTTAAATTATCTAATAATAGAATAGCAATTTTGCAAATTATTCATCAAACATTCGAATTTTTAATTTAATTTATAATTTTCAAAATTTATACTAATAATACCGATCTATTTATTATTTGGTAAAATACATTTTTTTCCAAATACTAACAAAGAACATAATTTTAAATAATTTTCTGTTGATTTTTTTTATTCAGAACGTAAGATAACAAAATTAAAAATAGTATGTGTTGCATTTTAGTTAAAAATCCCAATTTGATTAAATTGACTTTACGCTCTTTTGTGCATGTGTATTTATTAATTATATATTTTATTTATATTTATTTATCTTTAATGATTTTAAGTAAGTTTTAGTTTCTAATTTTATTTTTGTCATAATTTTCCTTTACGCTCTTCTGAGTGAACTTAAAACGCACAGCAGTAGATATTTTAATTTCTTACTCATAATTATTATCATGTTCATTAGGTTCATTATTTCATATTGTACTAGCTAAAATAATGTGAGATTAGTCTTGACGTTTCATATAAGGCCAAAAACAATGTTAAAAGATGATTGTTTTTACATTTTTGCATATTAAATTTATTTCTCATTATAAACAAGACTGTTGCAGTATTTGTATTTGTAGTATTACAATAACGGATATATGTAAAATTCGTATGGATTATGGGAAAAAGTAAATTGATTTATTATTTGGTAGATTAGGAATATTTATTTTATGTATTATAATTTAATAAGAAAAAGTCGTTGGTTTGCTTAAAACCAAATATTTAATTTTGCATATCAATGTACTTACTTAAGAATTTGTGGATTGATATACACACTTGTAGAATTTGATCCAAAACACAAATTCGACACCTATTGAAACCCGAACCAAAAGTTCAATCGTTTTCTCGATACTTGCAAGTCAATTGCCTTCGGCAAGTCACTCCTTAGAGCAGAAGTCTTTTGTTATTATTATTAATACATTAGAAAAGAATTTTGAGTGACTGTATGAGTACTTTACAAATCATGCACCGAGTAACGATCACTACTGTTAAGGATATTATATATATTTTTTGTAGAAAACCAAAGACCACTTACAAGAGAATAATGAAATGGTAAGCACAACGCGCATTTATATTCAGCGGACACAGATTTAAAAATTAATGTAATTTTTTAAATTAAAAATTGTACTGTACTTACCAAGCGACGTTTAAGATTAGCAACTGTTTCGAAATATAGGTCTTTAATTGTGATAGATTAAGCTAAACTCATATTTTATTTTCAATCAGTAACTTAAACGTCCATTTTGATTTATTAAATCACGTAGAAAGTAAAATGTTTTACCGTTTGGGTATTGGAAAGAGTAATTCTCTCTAAAAGAAATACGTTACATTCCAAATGTAATTTTTTTTGTAAATTTTTAAAAAATTTACTAATCTAAAATTAAAAAAATAAATTTATATATGTACATTCATAGTTGCTTGAGTAAATATGAGTCATATGATAAAATCATATTTAGAATTCATGTAAAATTTTCTGTGAGATCTTTACAGAATATATACTTTATTTATTTTTGCAGAATTCTCGTATGGAAATTATGCTAAAAGAATAACATAAAACATTTTCAGGAAATTATTTATCAAAAAATGTTATTGTGAGAAATAATAACTCACTGCTTAATTATCAGAATTATTACATTTTTTAAAAATACTGTTTTATTATTTTTAAACAAATAAGAAACATTTATATTAATTTACCTTGTATGTTGGTACATGAATTTTCAAAAAGAAATAAAAAAACTGCGAAAGCTATTGTAACTTTTTTTATCAAGTTTTAGTAATTAATTTGTACATTGAGCTGAGATCCAATCTAAAATCTATATTTCTTTCTAAGTTGATTATTAATTTACAAACATTAATATTAGTTACTATCTCCAAGAAAATTTAAATATGTTTAAATTCTTGTTTGTGTGGATGTACAAAATGAAACGCTTAATTTATATACAATCATTGAATTATAAAACTTAATGTAGTTTTTAAAATGTATTAATTCAAACTATTTTGACGGTGGTAATTAATTTTTCATATTTTTTATTTTTTGGTAAATAAACATATCTATACTTTTTTATTCTTTTATTTTAATTTTTAAAAAATAAAAAATAGTATAGGTTTACTCACAGCACCTAAAATTGCTATAAGGTAATCCAACCTTTTCTCCACTTTTTAAACCTGTAACAAACTAGTTGAAAATATTGATGAAATTTAAAAAATAGTTAGCGAGGTTCTTGTAAGTTTAGGTGCTGTAGGGAAAATAATTTTTTATGTCGGAAAAAAAGAAAATTTTGAAAACTGTGAAATCTAGGGAAATACAGTTGTGGATAGGAATTACTTTAATTAGAATAGGTGTATGATTCATTTATATCGTGAATCCAATTTATTTAAAGCATTATTTGAATTTTGTTATTACTATTTAATTTTACCTAATTTTTAATTCATTTCAAGTTTGTGTAAGCATTATTTAAAAAGCAAATTGTGGTATTCAAAATAATAATAAACTCTGGAGAGAGGATAAAGAGTCAGGTGGTAATAAAATTTTTTCGCTTCGCTTCATATCCATATATATCGTACCATGTTCAGAAAAAATATACCATTTTCTTCTGGACATGGTATAATTATGAGAAGAATTATACAGTTTTGCATTAATATAACTTCTGTAAAAATTAAAAATATTTTTGTTTCATAATCAAATCAATAAGAAAAGCATATTGTGCATCCTAAAATATTGAGCAAATCAGAAAATTCATAATTCTGAAATTATACACTGGAATGAAATAATTTTTCTCACGTGTACTCGGCACTTTTTTCAGTAAATGAATCTTAAATTATAACGTTTTTAAAAGTGGACGTTTATCGTTTTGAAAGATAATGAGATTAGGTTTTTCTTTAATGTTTATTTAAATTTAAACTAACTTTAGGGCTAATATCGAGTGATTCCATTTAACGTTATAGCTATAACGTGGTCCTCCTTAGAATTGAATTCTTATTTTTATCTACTGAGAAAAATAGATTCTAAATTATTTTTATAAAATTAAATATTATTATTTTTACTAAAAAACATTTCATGAACATTATTTTGAACACTTTTTAATAAGTTCGTATTTATTGTACAATTTATAAAATTGTTCAAAATTATAAGAAAAGTTATCTGTAGCATCTAATTCAAATGACCAAAAAATTATTTAAGACCTGTGGATTAAAAAATATATTATAATTTTTTATTTATTTATTTATTCTTTTCATTCATATCAAATTTTAACATTTTTAAATTCCGGAAATTAAAATGCTATGTTGTCAAGATACATAGATAGTGTTATTTAATTTTTAATAGTTATTTATGAGAAATTGATGACAGAGAAAAATCTTGCTATTTCCATTCTAATAACTTGGCAAGAAGGCCAAGATTAGAAGTTTCTGAGTTTTAGGAAAAACCTAAAATTGTCTATTCTATACTTGATTTTGCCTCTTATATTAAGTTTCAATAGTTTTAGGTATTCCATTGAAGAGAATAAAATTTGTGATTTTCTTATTCCGAAAATAGTTGACATGTTTCTATTCCTGTCAATTCTTGACATACTTTGAATTTAAATGGCTTTAAGGTTATACTTTCTCAGACTTTTAAAAAGAAGGCTCGGGATCGACTCTTATTGAAATTCTGTTTAAAAGTGAATTACGACAAATAGCATAGTTTCTTTTTAATTCTGTAAACTAAATCATTAAATGAAGGGAAAATCAGGTATTAAAGAGAATAGATTTTATGAATTCCATACAATTCCAGCCTTGTTCTTTAAAACATTTTTTACTCTATAAGATAAAAAAGTGAAAATTAAGTAGAACTAATTGTTACTACAAAGTAGAATATCTGTGAATAAAATAGGTAGGAGTGGGAATGTTATACTATTTAAATATTTTATATATATGTAAAATCAATAATAAATTGATTTATTTGTTATATGATAAAAAATTATGTAATTTTACAATCGTATAATTAATTTCTTTAATTATCTTATTATTGATTTTAGCAAATTACGTAATATTGAAATCATATAATCTTCCTATCTTTAATTATAGGTTTTCTTTAATAAAGAAATAATTATTATTATTGTTGTGCTTTCTAAGTTTGTATAAATTTCGAGTTTCTCAGCTGGGAACAACAAGTCGGTAAAAATATGGTAGCAGGTTTACAATATAATTCGTAAAAATGAGAATTTTAAAAATTTATTTAAATAGTTAAATAATTTATTTATCAAAAACCAAAGTTTCTTTTACAAAGTATTAATGATAATTCAGATACAGTATTAGTCAGTGAAAAGTTGGATTAAAATTGATTTTTCTCTTATTAAAGCGCGAGTAAAAAAATATACTTTCAATTTTCTACGTTCTATGTAAATAATTTTTAATATCTGAATAATGGTTTATTCATTTTATAAGAATTTTCACTTCTTTTTGTAAAAGAGCGTACATTTTTCGGCTAGAGTAATAAAAAATTAGTTTTAATTTAAATATAATTACTTTCATTGCATTTGTTAAGAAAGCAGATAAAATTGTAAGCTTTTTAATTCATAATTTGATTTTCCGACTATTTGACATATACTTTTAACTTTTTATCCTCATTTATTTATAGTTATGATTAGGGATTTAATTAATTCTATTGCAGTATTTTAAAAGTTTTTCGAATAATATTAATAATTTCTTATTACAAGAGAGAAAGAAATTTAACAACTCCAGAAATGTTAAAAGTCCTGGTATTATAAAAAATTAATTACATTATTTTTCATAACTAAAAGCACAATATTATAAAATAGAAAATGGAATATAAGAAAATAATTTTAAAAACATAAAATAGTCTAAAACAGAATCTTACACGTCGCATGGTAAATGAATATTAATAAAATGTTCATTAATATATTGATTACTATGTGCTTAATATACATTTAGAAGTCCAAACTCTTTTAAATTGAAAATTTAATTATTGGATCAATCGATTTGAAAATTTGTTAATTTTGTAAATAGAAAAATATTTTCTGTGCAAATAATATATTTTACAAATTTAATCTAAATAATTGAATAATGTGTCTCGCATTCATTATGTATAAAATCTGACAACTTAATATGTAGAATAAAATTAATTACTGTATGTATGGTAAGTTGTTACTTAATACATTAGGAAAATGACGATTATTATTTATATAAGTACCATTTATTCTCAATTGAGGTACCACAAGAAAGAACTGTCCGAGTGTATGAGTTGGCCTAAGATTTGGCCAAAAATTTGTAATAGAATTTTGAAAATGCTAAGAAACAATTTTACCTTCTTATTTGTAATCTTTCTTTCACCGATGCACATATTAAAAAGTAATATTAAAGACTGGAAACTTTTTGCTTTTTAAAATATATTAGTTTCTAATAAATACTTTGTCATATTCTGAACAAATATTGTTCAATTGAAATTGAAAAATTGTTCAATCTGTTAAATAATAAGTTGTTAGTCGTTCTATCTGTGTGTATCAGTTTTACTGTTTTTCTTCTGTGATATACTTTTCGTATAGGTGGAGCGAAATAAATCGTGAGCATCATAAGCTTATTACTGTTCATGTCGCATACAAACGGAAATTAAAAACTCTCATAGTAATCTCAATCTAAATCCTTTAGAACTTAATAAATTGTTTTGCGTTCATGATGCAAAATAACGATGTCAGCAGATTTCAATTTTTATTGCAAATTTAGCTTTGGAATAATCGTTTAACAGTAGTTTATGTCCTTTATAAGTAATTTCTTCTGGGGCCTCAATTATTTATCGAATACAATATCACTGATATTTATGATAGCGCTATTATTATTATTATTATTATTATTATTATTATTATTACTATTATTATTATTATTATTATTATTATACTATTATTCCTATTATCATTATTACTATTATTTGAAACCTTTGTTATTTATTACTTGTCACGAATATCTATGTGTAATAAGTCTTGCCAAAGAACCAAGTTTAGTAGCAATATTGCTACAATAATTAAGCTTCCATATATGATGAATTCTGTAAGAAAGGGAAATTATAGGTATACTGTACTTATTTACATTAAAATGACGAGGTAATTTTATAATTTGCATATTTTGATTTCATAAATTTACAGATAAATTAAGATTTCAATTTATGCATTTTCAAAAAAAAAAACTAAAAGGGTTGTATTTATATTATTATATCAACAATTTATACAATGTGATAATCTTGTTCCGTGCGCCGTTCGCTTGCCAAATCTTCCTGTTGGTACTTGTAAACAAATATTGTAAATCCTTTTTAATAAATATGAGGTTTATATGACATTTTAGTTATTTGATAGTGTTCTGTAATTTTATTTTCTTGTTTCTAATTATTCATTTCCTGAAAGTTCCTACAGCATGATGTATTTTTAGTTTATACCACATTGATAATGTTTTACACGCACAATGCAGCGTATGAATAATAATTTAACAGGGTTCGAGACTTGGGAGTATTGTTCACAGCAGATTTTTCTTTTAATGATCAGATCAATGAAGCCATAAATGAGGCAATTAGAGCTCTTGGTTTTATAATACGCAACTCTGAAGGTTTTAAAGATGTGCGCACACTAAAAATTCTGTTTTACTCTCTAGTTAGATCTCACCTGGAGTGGGCATCGGTAGTATGGTTTCCTTACTACAATGTGCACATTTTAGATTTAGAGCGCGTACAAAATAGATTTTTACGTTTTGCTGCTAATCATACTGGTGTACCTTATGACAGATTTGATCACGATTATTCCCAAACTTCGCTCTCGCCTTGGAATTCCTGAACTGCACTCACGGCTTATCACTACCGATTTAGTATTTTTATTTAAAATTATAAATAACTTCATTTCATGTCATGAATTATTGAGTTTAATTAATTTTAATGTCCCAGCTAGAGAACTCAGAGAATCTCCCTCTATTTTTAGAACACCAATTAATAGAAAAAATTATGCAGCCAATTCAACGGTGAATAGGATCTGTAACTGCGCTAATAGATTTCACAAGCATATTGATTTTTTTGGGGTCACTCTAAGCGAATTCAAGGATAAAATACGCACTCTAAATCTGTAGGCATTACTTACTTATTATTGTAAAATATATAATTAATTTGTGTAGTACCTAGCGTACGAATGGGCTCTTTTTTTTATTTGCTGCCCGTAAATGTATTAATAAATAAATAAATAAATAAAGTATTTATTTCCATGGGGAAGAAGAATGACTTTAGAGGGAACACAGAAAGAACTAGAAGTTTTTCATAATTATCAAGCTCTGCGGACTATCTACAAATTTGTGGGCATATCTCTTTTTTTTCAAGCTTAACTTCAAAACGTTACAGTCAGTGACAATTTTGAAGCGGTTTTTGGTTTTCACCAAAAACGAATTCAACATTCTTTCTCAAAAGGTCTTACAGAGGTTTCATCCGTGAAGAAAACCCTGCCACGAGTTTATGGTAATTAGCCCAGAAATACCCAAAAGGCATTTTTATACATTCGGGGTCACAAAAGCAATGTATTTAATTGAATCGCTAGCCATGTTAGTATGGTGAAAACCGTTCTTTAAATCGAGTGACGTAAAGTAACATTTATCTCGTAAGTTGTCTTACAAGTCCTCGATTAAATGAAGAGGATAGGTTTCCCTTAAATGGATTTTGTTAATAAATATATAATCAATACAAAGCCTGAACTCTTTATTCTTCTTCTTTACTAGAACAATAAGTGATGCGTAAGAAGAATAACTTTTTTTGAATATGTTTCTCTCTAACCAATTATTTAGAATTTCTTGCAATTTAGCCTTTTTTTCGAAAGAAAGTCTTCGCGGGTTAAAATAAATAGGATTCATTAATCAAATGTAATTTTAATTCGAATTTTTTTTTAGGTGACTTTGGTTTTTGTTTATTAAAATATTTGTTTTGAAATAGTTTCTCTACTTTTAATTTATTCTCTACGTCTACTTCCGGACTTATTTGCAATAAATCAGTTATCTTTATCTGTGTTAATTGCAAAGATTTCTTTAATAACTTCTGCTTCATTTCTCTGTAAATACATAAGATCCCAATTAAATTTATTTAAAATATCGCGGCCTAAAATTACAGAGTTGCGCACGGTATTATCGGAAACTACATAAATTTCTACTTTTTGATCAAGATTGTCTAATCTTACCTTTACTGATACACAGCCTAACAATATTAATGAACTGTTATTAATTCCACAGTACTCTCGAAGTGAGTTCGGATCGCAACTCTTCATGCTTCTTGCCGGAACGAGACTCTTCTTTACGAAGCTGATCGGGCTGCCAGTGTCCAACAATGTATCCAAGACCAAAACATGAGTTTCATCGTAGTCCTCGAACTTGTAGTCAACAAGTCTGAAGCACTGCTTTTCTAGAATATAATTCCCATTTACTGACAATATCTTTGAATCTTCCGGAATTGGCTTTGCTGGACCCTTCTCGTCAAAACATAGTTTTTGCATTTCCACGTTAGTGATTTGAGTTTGGTGCAATTGTATCCGCTTATTAGGGCAAACTCTAGACTGGTCAGTCCTTGACAGCTTAATGTTAAAAATATGAAGAAAGATAGTCAAAAGTAGCGCCAACTATTGGCGGGACATTGAATTAAAATGCTTATATGTGTATTGTTGATGTACATTTAATTAAGTACAGTGACGGAAATGAATTTACTATTTTATTTAATAAGAAGAATCAGAAAATTAGAGAAAAACAGAAAAAGAGTTTAAAACTATATTACCAAATACATTATTTTAGCATTTTAATTTATCAGAACATTTGCAATTTTAAAAAAATAAATAGTTAATCCCTTCCTTTTTTGTCAATAATAAAATGTTTTCTTCGATGTGGTAAGGCAAATTAAACAAAGCACTTGTTACACGTAGAACGTTTCGATGGCTTGGTTTGCCATCATCATCAGCCATTATATGAGACAAATGTGATGGTATTAAGTCGTTGCTTCTGCATCTCAGTAAGAAGCGACGTTTTGACAGAGAAGCAGTCAGTAGTCGATAGGAAGTCGAATATTCCTTTAAAATATTAGTCACAAATCGTCCATATTTTTGAGTAACAGAGTAGAAAAATCTTGGTGTAGAACATACTTGGAGTTAAAGTCCATAATTCATCCAGGACTCGGTTTAAAAAAATAAATAGTTAATCCCTTCCTTTTTTGTCAATAATAACATTTTTTCTTCGATGTGGGAAGGCAAATTAAACAAAGCACTTGTTACACGTTATAGTTAACGTTATAGTTACACGTTTGTTAGTTTTGTTATAGTTAACAAATATTAAATAGGACGTTAATTATTATTTTTCAAAATATAATAATGTTCTATTTTAGACACTTTTTCGACTTAACTATAGCATAATATCTTATAGTGAATTTTGTTATGAGCTTATAAAAATCATTCATGAAGACCACATATAAGCTGATGGTAAATTTACGGTAATGCTTCTTGTAATGAAAGCTGTTTTTTATTTCTTTTTCAAATCAAACATTTTTCGCAAGAATTAAAACCCGTTTAGTACACTGAAAAAGTTTTGGCGCATCAGCTATACCAAAGATGGAAAGGCTCTTGTACTTTTCATTTGGTATACCCCACACCCCAAGTTAGGACAAACGCCGTACCAATTGGTATAGCTGGTATCCCAAGAAGTACGGCTTTCATCCTAACTTGGAGCGTGGGGTATCCCAAATGAAAGGTACAAGAGTATTGATACAGCTGATGCGCCAAAACTTTTTCAGTGTAAGTATATGTAGTATTTTTAAAATTTGTAATTCAGCTTTGATAATAATGAAGATATATTATTATAAAATATTATAAGTAATAAATACACTCTAAATTTTTTGGAGCGAAATCTCATTCCACAAACAGTAAAGATTGAGTCACTTCGTTTACAGTGAGAAGCTGACTCCTATTAGAGTGAAAATTCACTCGAAAAATAGATGCGTCTACTTCTCATCTCGACTCTTTGCTTACAGTGTATTTTCATTTTAACTGGAGTGAAACCTCATTCCAAAAAATTTGGATCGTACTAAGATGAGTAATAAATGATAAGATGTATGATAAGTGGAAGAAGACATAAGTTTATTTTAAAAGATATAGCCAGAAAGGTATGTAATATACATTGTGATGTGGTGTGTCGTGACTTAGAGTCCTTTAGCCTAAAAGAAGAAATTCAGTATTTTTAGTTGTTTTTGAGGAAATATTATTGTTACGCGGCACTCGTAATGTTCAAATGCGGGCCTGAGATTCAGGGTATATACAATCAATTTTTGTATTTCCGCGTAGTCCGTGTTTTATTAGTTCTGCGGTAGGGAAATTGTTTCTGACGATTAGATCCAATTTTTCCTATTTGCGTATTACGCAATGGCGAAAAATCTCAAATATCTGCGTCGCGGCACGAAGTTTGTTTCAGGTTCGGAGATGCGAAGGAGAGACGAGGAGCGCGAGAAGGGATGAATTGGCTGGACGAGACAAGGGCGCGACCATGAGGGAGGAACCCGGAAAGGGAACGGTCCTAGTTCATTGAACGATAGTGAACTTGGCCATTATTGACTTTTCGGCGTCTGAATCGATCAGCGGTGTCTGATCGTGTGAAAGTATTTTTTTGAGTAAATTTGCGTGTGCGAAAGAGAATATCGGGACTTTGAGCGGAAATAGTCATTTGGTGAAACATGAGATGCCCAAATTTTGCTCATAAAAGATATTCAATAATAAACTTTTGAAAATTTTTAAAACAATATTTAAAAGTTGAATGATGCAATGGCTTGTCAATAAGATATCGAATAATATACAACAAGACTCAATTAATGAAAAATGTGCCCCGAAAATTGATAGTGAAAAAACAACAAATACAGATGAGATGCTTATTTCCTCAAAATTTATTTATTTATCTCAATTTATTACTAAACACAAAAGGGTTCGTCCCAAATTAGGATAACTCACAGTGGGGCAAAAAAAGTACCTGTGGACAAATTAACTTTGAGACCGTAATTTTTATTGGATTTCAAAGCATTTTTTTTAAATTAAAGATAATAAAATTCTGCATAACACGTAATAACGTTTATTGATGAAGAAATTCCGTTAATTTCACTCAAGGTAACAATGTGACATTAATTGTTTATGAAAATTGTTTATAACATAACAAATTAAATGTTTATCACAATGCGCTGCACTGTAATTCGCTCATAAATAATAAATACAGCAAAATAGGTCCACTTTAGTGACTAAATGTGCATAATATTAATAAGGAAACTTTTGTCCACTTATTTGTTTATAACAAATACAAAAAAAATTTAAACAACATCGATCTTGTATGGAAATATTGTGGGATGATTGCTTTAATAATTTTTGTCCTTTTTAGTCAAATATATGCCCCAGTTAAAAAATGATAGTTATTTTAAAGCAAAAAAAATTTTTTTTTCATGTTTACGGCTTAATTGAAGGATTTTTTTTCAAAAAACAAAAACGAACGTGTTATGCAGAATTTTATTATCTTTAATTTAAAAAAAAAATGCTTTGAAATCCAATAAAAATTACGGTCTCAAAGTTAATTTGTCCACAGGTACTTTTTTTG
>WNHD01002571.1:0-33360 GCA_011057455.1 Ganaspis sp. Gsp50 | reverse complement strand
TTTAATTACCAATAAAAACTTAGACAACAGTCGCTTTTGTTTAGTTTTTACAATCGTTTAAAAAAACTATGGCCATCTCCCCCGGACTTACCCTAAAGTTAATTGTATTAAATTGGGTCGTAATGAATTAATTTAATTAATAATATTAAATAAATAATATTAAATAAATAATATTAAATAAATAATATTAAATAAATAATATTGAATAAATAATATTAAATAAATAATATTTTTTATTAATATAAACGTTCCTGTTTATACTCGTTATTTAAATGTTTCTGTCATATCTTAATTTATTTAATTTGTGTTATTTATTTTTCTGTTCATTTGTGGATCATTAATAAAAAAATGGATTATTTTCTTCATTGAATCTGACTCCAAACTCTTATGATTCTCCAACGTTAGGGTTGGTTTTATATTTACGGACTTCATATGAATTGACTTTTAATTTTTAATTTGACTCCCTGAAGAGGAAATCATGTAGATTTCGAAACGTTGGAGCAATTTTTTTATTAAACATCATTTGTCCGAATGATATCGTTTTTATTCTTTTGTCTACCTTGAAATAAATAATATTAAATAAATTACAATTGATTTTAATCACTTAACCCTTTGAGCCAAAGTAACACAAGGAAACTCTAATTTCATTATTAGTTAAGTTTTATAACCAATTAATAATAATATAGTAAATCGTCTTTTGGTTTTTAAAAAGATGTTTATCAAATTTGTTAATTAACGAATTATGTTCGTTATGAATGTAAGTTTTTAATGAAATATAACGATTTGATGAAAAAGAAAGTTTTTTTGGAATTGCAAGTAAACAAATGTAATAGAAATAACTTTGAGGCTATTTTCATCTGAGATGTTTTCAACAAAATTCCTTAAGTTGCAAATCTTTCAATAAAACAGTTTGTATCTAGGGCAACTGATTCTATTTCAGTTACCGATGTAGTATATCAAACAATAAATAGATCAGTATATCACATATTCGAAAAGTCGGAAGCAATTGAAAGTATCGTAAATGTTTCTCATTTGATTATCAAAATATACGATACCTTAATAAAATAAAGTTTCAGTTTTCGAAGAATTTGTCACTTTTGACAAAATTGCATTCATGGATAATGCAAAAAAATTAAAGTCCAATGTCCAATTGACGTTCATTATTATTAAGATTTATTTAAGATCCGTAATCTTAAAATGATAATAAAGACTTTCAATATGTTATATTAATGTTATACTAACTTTCCAAATTATTATATTAGCTTTCCAGGTTATACTTATACTTCCAGGTTTTACTTATACTTCCAGGTTATACTTACTTCCAGGTTGTTTTACTTTCCAAAATTAATCAATTTTTTGTTTATCAAAGAATAAAATAAATACAATTTTATCACCTATTTCTTAATCAATTTCTGATTGAAATTCAAATGAAGCGATTGTGAATTTGAATGAAAAGTGTTTTGTTTATCCGGGCATAATGATTCGAGTGAAAAAAGTTAAATTTTCTACTGAAATGCAACATTTTTACAAAAAGACGGTATGCCGTCTTGTAGGGGTATTTTTTTTAAATCTTATTAAATGTAATCGCATGGAAAAGTGCAGTTTTATTAAAGCTGCTTCGATTTACGAAATGGCGAATCCAAGAAACGATTGCCTTTAGGTCGATAGAAGCTAGAGGTTGTATTTCCATTTGAAAATCTGTCGTTAAAATGAATGAGAATTCGAGATGCTTTAGGAGTAGAGAGAAGCTTGAGATTTTGGAAGATGGGTTGGATAACTTGATTCCAATTTCATATCATTTTTCGCGTACATAAATCTTTTTGCAATAATAAAATTTTTGCTTGCAAAAATTTATTGCCATTTATTATCTATTCTTGCCTTTTGCACGAATCGTTTGCTTCATTAAATTAAATTTGTGAAATATTCGTAAGATATTGCTGATTCAATTCAAAAATAAAAAGTTCTTGTTGAAATTAAAGTTTATAAAATTTTTCTTTTTGTTGCAGGTTCGTTCCCAAGCTAATGTCTAGCTGAAAATTAATTAATTTCAACATTTTTCAAATTGTATGTAAGTAACTTTGTTGTATATTTTATAAAGAAAGAATTTAAGAAAACATAAAAACTTAAAAATAACTTAAGAAAACAAAAACTTAAAAATAACTTAAGAAAACAAAAACTTAAAAAAAAACTTAAGAAAACAAAAACTTAAAACTTAAAAATAACTTAAGAAAACAAAAACTTAAAACTTAAAAATAACTTAAGAAAACATAAAAACTTAAATCTTAAAAATAACTCAAGGAAACTTAAAAAGTTATTGATCATATTAAATTTTCAAAACTTAATAAAACTTTGAAATATACAATTTTTTTCCGTGTATATGAATTGTATGTTTGATAGTGCGATAAATAATAATCAAACGAATTAAATTTCTTATGAAATTCGTGTAGGAATCTAATTGTTAGAATACGTGATTAAATATAGTTTACAGTTAATTTATTTGCTATTTTCTTATTAATGATTGTAATTAAGCAAAAAAGGTAGAAAATGACTAAATAGGAAATTAGACGTTTTTAGAAAATAATGGAAAAACAAACTTCCTGGTTAGAGTAAAGGAAATAAAATTCAGCGAGGTGACATTTTTTATTGGATAGAACAAATATCGTAATATACGGCTTGGGGATTAGTATATACATAGTAGCAGATCAAATAGGGGTCGTACAAATAATACAATTTTATAAACTCTGCTACGTGATAACATTGAGTTGTACATGACGCTTGAAACGTGTTTATTATTTATATTATCGCGATAAAAGAAATTTTTACGTCAGTTAAAAAAACAAATAACATTGGAGATAATTAAATTCATCTTCAAATTCCTTTTCATTCTAAACTTTTTTATTATTTTTCGCACACGAAAACTTCTAACTTTTTTTAATAGTTTTCGTGTACATTGGAAATAATTACATTCAACTTCAAATTCCTTTTCATTCTAAAACTTTTTTTATTATTTTATTAATTAATATTATTTTTTATTAATTTATTTTGATTTTTGGAGTTTTATTATTATTTATTCATTTTTTATTATGAATGTTAATAATTGTTTATTGAGCGTTGATTAACTTTCGGCCACTTACACTTTTGTAATACTTTTTCTTTTTATAACTCTTTATTTTATTGACTGATCCTTTTTTGGTTTGTGATTTGATGAATTATATTCCACGTTGTTGATCAATTTGATTGTTGATTAATTAAATTTTTAATGCAGTAGAAGTTAAAATGAGAATAAAAAATATAACGGTTTCTTTAACTATGTCTCTAACATATTTTGTTCCGAAATCACGAAATCGTCATTTTTCTCCGTCTACTTGAATCATGATTAAAATTCATGAAACACGCTTGAAAGCCATAGCAAAAAAGATAAGAATTTGAATTTAAAGAGAATTTACTTAAAAAATAGAACAGGAAATTTGTTTTTTATTTTTTTATTTATTTTTTTCGCTTAGAACCACTTTTCTTCGTTTTTAAAAACTTTTTGTTTCATATTTGTTATTTATATTTTTTATTCAAGAATTATAATCAATATGTTTTAATTTTGTTGTAATAAAAAAAATAATTAATGTATAATAAACAAATAATTAATGTACATAATTGAGTTTTAATCATTTAACCCTTTGAGCCAAAGTAACACAAGAAAAATCCAATTTAATTAAATAAATAATTAATGTACATTAAATAAATAATTAATGTACAATAAATAAATTTTTAATGTTCTAATAATTTCTTTATAATTTTTTGATAAAGATTTCTTGAACTATTTCTTGAACTTCTTTCTGATTCACAATTTCTAAATTTAAAATTGATTAAATAACAAAATAATTTATCTTGACGATACGACCTTCAATTGCAGTTTTTAATTTCAATAAGATTTAAATTTGGAAGTTATTTTTAAATTTAACTACCAAAAAAGTACCCAAAAAATTGAGTCGATGCCTTTTGTTAAACACGTATTTTAATAATTACCCCATGCATATGCAGTTATGCTAAATCAAAGTTAAAATTCGTGTTCTTTTTCATAAAACTCATGTCCGTAAGTTGATTTTAACAAATCTGCGAATGTTCCTTTATTTACGTAAAGACATAAAGTTCAGTCAAACAAATGACAGTTGTATACTAAAAATTATCATTGAAAAATCAATAATCTTTTCGTTAAAAGAAAGCAAAAGTACATTCTTTTATTTAAACATAATTCAAATGTTTATCAAAAATTTTTGAATGACCGAGAAATTTTAAAGGACCAAGCAAAGGACAAATTAACGTCCAATTTTTTTAATTTTCATGAAATAGTACACAGTTGAAAATTTTATGTCCCAGGAGGTCCACTCAAAAAGATTGTGTTAATTTAACATAAAAAATGTGTTAAATTAACACAAATTTTGAGTGGACCTCCTGGGACATAAAATTTGTGTTAAATATACACAAAATTTTCAACAGTGTAGTGAAAATTCATCTTTTTTAGAACTGTGTGATTTAAATATTCTTTTCTTATTTATTTATTTAAAAACTGAATAATTATTTTCTCAGTTTTGATCTATTTTCCTAAATCAAAGTTCAGATTCAATGTGTCACAATTCGTTTAAACATTTAAGATTTCTGCATAGATTTTTTTAATGAAACGAGTTCCATTTTCAAAACAATAATTTTCTCTATATCTTGAGCTTTTTTTAAACCACTTTGTTCCGCTCTCGTCTAATTACACGAATTGCTAGTCTTTGTTTTTTTAATTTTACCTTTAACCTCCCGCATTTTCTTGAATGTCTTGTGACATGAAATTTATCCTCGAAAACGCATCCGGCCACTCAGACATAACTATTTTCGTATTCGGGGGCACATGGCGGTAACGAACGATACATTTCATGACACAAGGATATCCAACTGAAGTATGGTATCCTTGGTTGTGTTGCATTTGATTTGCTCCTCTTTGTTTAACAATCCAACATATTTCTGGAATTCTAATTGCGTTATTCACTCCTCCATTAAATTAAAAATTGATGCACATTTAAGAATTCAAGTACCTGTTGGAAATTGAATATTCAAAAAGTCTAAAATTTCAATTAGGCTAATAGAAAAATAATTAATAATATAATAATATAATACTAAGAATTAATATTCATTATCTTTTTCATATATATTTTTTTATAATTTCATATGTATATATGAAATTAATATAATAATAAATTAATTAATATATATAATTTCATATATATATTGAAATTATAAAAAATGTTGATTTGCAACGTTTTGATTCGCTTTTCTGGATCAAATTGATCCTCACGGAATACTGTTATTATTCTTGAAGTATTAAATATTAAACTTTACTTTTAATATGTCGGTAAAGCTATTGTAGGATAATTATTCAATGTTAACTTGTTTTATACTTGTGGTTACTTGTTTCGGTTGAATTTTTGAAATAATGATTAATGATTAATAATAGTGATTGATGGTTGATTTTAAAAAACCGTTTCGTCGTGCTTGTAATTTTTAAATTTTCGAATCGGAAATAAAGTGTAGCAATGTATGGAAAGTGAAGAGAAAATGTGTGTTTAAAACGAATCGACTATTATTAAAGTTTAAAGTGAATTTTAAGTATATTTGTTACATTGATAAAAGGGTGAAGGGAGCTGGCAATAGGTCACGGGCTCATGTGGGGTGTGAATAACGAATTATTATCAATAATAAAAATTGATTGCTCTGAACAAGAGCTTGTTGGCGTTAATACATTGAAGGCTTGAGAATTGCGACATTGACGATTGAATTTACCACTATGGAAGTGTATCGTCGTGATAAAAAGAACGATTTGGTTCATTAAAACTTGTGCCAATAAATATGGAACATGCAAGATTTATCTTTTGGCTTACACTTTATATATATTCTTATAATCAATTTTAACCTTCTTTTTTCAACTCATAAATTACAGTAATTTACGTGCTAAACCTTGTAAATACTCAAGAACTGCTCTCGCACAAAACAATTAATGATACCCATTCGTTTATTCGGAAAATAATATTCTTTTTTAGTTAATTGTTGAAATCATTGCAGTGACACTGGATACAATGATTCAGACGTGCCAGATAAGGCGAAGTTGAAATATGTGTTATTCTTAATAAGATTGTTAGTATCTTTCACAATTTATATACTCTGAAAAGAAAATGGTTTTAATGATTACAAAAGTGTGATAACATTTACATCTTTTTGTTTTGTTTAAAACGGTTTTTGTTTAAAAAGGTTTTTGTTTTTTAAAGACATTTTTAGTTTTTGGTACGAAAGAATTTTAATTTTTGGTACAAGACAATTTTTGGTACACTCAGGAAAAATATAAGCTACCGTTGCTTATATTTTTCCTCACTGTATAAGACAATTTTTGTTTTTACTTGTAATAAAATGAAAGCGAATAGTTCATGTACACGTGAAGTTGTGGTTTACATTGTATGTAAACCTTCAGTCGAATTCTGATTTATTTCTATTCCTCATGCTCATAGAGGAAGTTCTGCTTCTATTTGATAACAAACACTATTTTTCAGTTTGAGGTTATGTTAAATTGTTGTGGCTAATTAATCAATATTTGAGTAATTGCACCCTTTTTCTATACTCTTTGATGTTTTAGCTGTAAGTTCGGGTAACAGTTGACATACAGTTATATCTATAGGAAATCTCTCCACCTTTCCTCGTCATGGGTTGGTTCATTTGCTTGTTCCAGACAGGATATGCGTTTACGCCGGAAATTGCGTGAAATTCAGAAATGTTCTCTAACGATCACTGAAATTCTCGTGCGCTGATTACACTTCTTTTGTCTAAAGGAAATTTGGTTTTCCACTTCCTAATGATGTGCATTTTTATAGAAACTTTCTATATTCAAAAAATTTTCATACACTCTATCATTAGCTGAGTGAATGATAATTTCATCTAGTGAATGATAAATTTACCGAGTGAATGATAATTCACCGTTAAAAAGGACTTTTGAAAAAAATTTTGACAAAAAGGACTTGATTTTTTGCTATTACTTTTTTCGCTTAAACTAGAAAAAAACGCTTTGCAACTTTGGGAATCATCTTAGGAAACCTTAAAGTGTGTCGTGAATGTCTGACTTATTATTTTTAAAAAGAAACTTCAGGAGAAAATAAAAGTAGATTCCTGAATTATCATCCTAGTTCTTGGACGTGGCGTTAAGACGAACATACTAAAGCCACGGATAGAATAGACAAAATGGAATCGAAAAGTCCTTTACCACTTTTCGAAATTTTCAGCCGTTCAGGAGTTACGATGGTTCTAAGTTGGCTAATGGCGAGCGAGCTGGTTACTCATTCCCTCCTTCGTGACGTTCGCGCATGCGCAGCGATACGACTGCTACGCTGCAGCTTCGGTACCATATCAGGGAGGGGATATCTCGCTCGCTATTGGCCAACTTCAAACCGTTGTAACTCCGGAACGGCTGAAAATTTTGAAAAGTGGTAAAGGACTTTTCGATTCCATTTTCTCTATTCTATTTATACCTTTAATATGTTTGCCTTAAGGCGGCACACTCTGCATTCTGGAGGTCGTAAATCTGTGTAAAGTTTTATAACGTCTAAAATTGTTTGACGTTTTGTAACAAAGTAAAATTCTGTAAGTTTTGTAACTTGTAAAATTCTGTAAAGTTTTGTAACTTGTAAAATTCTGTAAAGTTATTTGTAACTTGTAAAGTTTTGTAACGTGTAGACTTCTGTAGAGTTTTGTAACGTGTAAAATTGTCTAAAGTAGTGTAAGCTGTTTGCTAGAAAGGCGGCAAAAGTACTCAGCGCCTTTCAACTTTTATGTTTGGCCACGGGGGACAAAGACCGCGATGTGGGCGTTTGTCAGTCGTTATAAGAGTCGGTACCTTCATCTTGAGACTCTCCCATTTCCTACAATATTTCTTTATCATGTGCCTTGTCCCTCTCACGAGCACTCTTTCTTTAAAATATTATAGTTCATACGCGCACAAGTTTTTTGAACATTAAACTCCAGGCGCCATTCACTCATGCATATGCACTTTCTTCACTATATTCTGATCTTACTAATGACTTTTAACTTTTAACTGAATTCTCATGTGAAAGAAAAGGTCGAGCTTTTTTAATAAATCGTTATTAGTGCGCAAGATGTGGACTTTTGTGCATTAACGATCTCTGAGAAATATAACCATTAGCAGAGAAAGTTTTGATTATTCTATACTCAAAGACCAAGTTGAAAAGATCTTAGAAGATCCTTTGATTCTATACAATCGATATAATCTCGTAATAAATATGCACAGAGAGAAATGAATGGTTCTAGGTACAATCTGGATTGTACTCGGTACATCTATTTCTTTCTCTGCATTTTGCATGAAGAATGAAAATTGGAAAAGAAAGAAGAAAAGACGAAAATTAAAAATGAAAGGAAAAATGGAAAAAATGTATGTGAAGGATAATAGAAATGAGAATGTAAAAGAAGTCGAGTTGAACAAAATATTAATGGAAAGATAAAAAAATAATTTTTTGTTTCTTTTGAGATTGTGAAATCTGTTCTTATTTTCTGATGCCGAATTTTTTTTTTTTTACTTAAAAGAATTTCTTTCTATACAAGAATTAACTTTGTAATATAACACTTGTTGTAAGACTTGTTTTATTAAATGTATCAATTTAATTGTAAGATAAATGTATCAATTTTATTTAATTTCATTTAATGTATCAATTTTATAATTGTTCTATAAAAAAAAAAGATTTGAAGACTTTTATTTTTTGTAGGAAAGACAGCAGCTTTTTTTTGTTTTCACTTTATGGGCAATATTTGTATTTTGGACACGTAATGGTCATACATGTGGTACATTTTCTGAGTGTACACTTTTAAATATATTCATGCGTCTGACGTGTTCAACTCTTTCTGCACTTGGCTATTTCTAAACCTTTCGCAGTTTGCGAAATACTTTTTTATTAACCAAAAAATAATTGTTTACTAAAGTAAAAAATCCAGTGACCAAAAAGTAAATTTCATTCAATTTAATGATTTTAAATATTTTCAAGTTTATTTATAATTATTTTATGTAACTTCGTTGCTGACATTGAAACATAAAAAAACTTTATTAGAAATTGTAATATGAAATATGCGTTTTTCTCTCGCTACAAAAGATTTATTGCTTTAAAACAAGAGTTGAAGGTACTTTGTGAAAGAACTTTGAAATTTTTGTTAATTGTTGTTTGAATAATTTTATTTTTATTTATTATTCTTTGTAACAATTTTTCAAATACGGTTTTACATTTTGCTCTTACTTTTTTACTTTTCTTTTTTAAAGTGGGTGTTTTTTGGTTAAGAAATAAAATGTCTTTCGACATTGCGCTGAACTTTTTTTCGGTGACATCAAATGCAAGAATTACGGAATAGATTAGAAGATAAGATAAACAGTTTTTTTGCAACTTAAGTTTTTGAAATAAAGACACTTCACATGTCTATTGAGATTACTTTATTGCGATGATTATACTCGAAAGTGAGAATACAATCTTTCATTTAAGAAAGTCTCTTCTTGACCTTTTCGAATTGTCTTGCCTAGTATGCTTGTTCTAAAAAACTGTTAACAACGGGATATCTTCATTCTCTTGAAAGTAGTTTCATATCAGATCGAAATACCTTATATACGAAGTTGAAAAAAATTGTATTGAAAATCTTATAGGAGAATTTTGTTTAAAATAAAATTAGGTGGTTACAAAAATCCACGGTTGCAAAAATATCATCTTAAAACAGATGACGTGATTTACATCGTCTCAAAATTCCGGAAAATGAGGTTCAAGTCAGGTAAGAGACAGGGAAGTTAAAAAAGACAAATTTGCGGTCACCCTGCGCAAACACTACACTTTCCCAAAACAATTTAAATTCTTGAAAAATATGAATTTTTTTCACTTTTTTGCAAATTTCAAGGTGTTCCTGAATTTTTTTTCTATTATCCCTTTTTTATTCGATTCGGTATAAAAAAACAAAAATTTAAACGTTCATTCCAAACACTACATTTTCACGGAAGAATTTGAATTTTTAAAAAATATGAATTTTTTTCACTTTTTTTGCAAATTTCAAGGTGTTCCTGAAATTTTTTTGTAATTATCCTTTTTTTACTCGATTCGGCATTAGAAAACACAAATTTAAACGTAAATTCCAAACACTACACTTTCCCGGAACAATTTGAATTTTTGAAAAATATGAATTTTTTTCACTTTTTTGCAAATTTCAAGGTGTTCCTGAAATTTTTTTGCAATTATTCTTTTGTTATTCGTTTCGGCATTAGAAAACACAAATTTAAACGTAAATTCCAAACACTGCACTTTCCCGGAACAATTTGAATTTTTGAAAAATATGAAATTTTTTCACATTTTTGTAAATTTCAAGGTGTTCCTGAAATTTTTTATCTATTATCCTTTTTTATTCGATTCGGCATAAAAAAACACAAATTCAAACGTTCATTCCAAACACTACACTTTCACTGAATAATTTGAATTTCTGAAAAATATGAATTTTTTCCACTTTTTTGCATATTTCAAGGTGTTCCTGAAATTTTTTTTCTACTATCCTTTTTTTATTCGATTCGGCATTAGAAAACACAAATTTAAACGTTCATTCCAAATACTACACTTTCCCGGAACAATTTGAATTTTTGAAAAATATGAATTTTTTTCACTTTTTTGCAGATTTCAAGGTGTTCCTGAAATTTTTTTTTTATTATCCTTTTTTTATGCGATTCGGCATAAAAAAATACCAATTTAAAACCCCATATTAAACACTACACTTTCCAGGAACATTTTGAATTTTTGAAAAATATGAATTTTTTCACATTTTTGCAAAATTCAAGGTTTTCCTGAAATTTTTTTGTAATTATCCTTTTTTTATTCGATTCGACATAAAAAAATAAAAATTTAGACGTTCATTCCAAACACTACACTTTCCCGGAACAATTTGATTTTTAGAAAATATGAATTTTTTTCACTTTTTTGCAAATTTTAAGGTGTTCCTGAAATTTTTTTTCTATTATCCTTTTTTTATTCGATTCTGCATTAAAAAACACAAATTCAAACGTTCTTTCCAAAGACTACACTTTCCCGGTACAATTTGAATTTTTGAAAAATATGCATTTTTTTCACTTTTTTGTAAATTTCATGTGTTCCTGAAATTTGTTTGCAATTTTTCTTTTTTTACTCGTTTCGGCATAAAAAAACACAAATTTAAACGTACATTCCCAACACTACATTTTCCTGTAACAATATAAATTTTTGAAAAATATTAATTTTTTTCATTTTTTGCAAATTTCAAAGTGTTCCTGAAATTTTTTTGTAATTATCCTTTTTTTATTCTATTCGGCATTAGAAAACACAAATTTAAACGTACATTCCAAACACTACACTTTTTCGGAACTTTTTGAATTTTTAAAATACATGGATTTATTTCACTTTTTTGCAAATTTCAAGGTGTTCCTGGAATTTTTTTGCAATTATCTTGTTTTGATTTGATTCGGAATAAGAAAATACAAATTTAAAACCACATATGAAACACTACACTTTCCAGGAACATTTAGAATTTTTTAAAAATATGGATTGTTCACTTTTTCGCCAATTTCGTCGTGTTCTTGAAATTTGTTTTTCATTCTCTTTTAATGTTCAATTCGGATAAAGAAAACACGAACGTTAAGGTTCTTACTAAGTACAGGGTGACCGCAGATCAGAGAAAACCTTAAAGTCAGGGTAGTTTTGAAATATAAATTTGTAGTTACCGTGGTTTGTTATTCCTCTGAATTTTGAATGAAATTGTACAATAAAGTGTTTCTTGTTTTTAAATGTTTCCCACCTCAACTCATCAATTTATCTCAATAACATGAGACGCATGTTCTGCCTCGAGTATAGTTACAAGATTCTGGCTACATGTAGAGCAAGGTAGAATTTTTTAAGTCACATAACGCTATAGTGTTTGTTGATTCTCAAGGCTTCCTTCGGTCCTGAGAATTTCTCTCCAGTATTGCTCGTTTGCATCAAATATACAACTTGAGACTGATTTTCGTATTCCCTAGTTCGTGTGCAATCGATTTAAAACCGCAGAAGAGGAAACATATTCCGAATGGAAAGAATTCCACTTTGAATTAAGATCTTGTTGGTAAATTTCGAGAAAAACTGTACTTATTTTAATACGTAGTTCAAAATATAAACGGCAGCGTGTTGACTATTATTATTTATTAGTTTCTGAAAATTCGTAGATTTTTCATTACTAGGTATTGTTTTTTATATTTGCTTTCAAAACTATTTTCAAAGAAAATAGTATATATATAAACTATTTTCAAAGAAAATAGTTTTGTACCTGCGACAATACATTTCTCCTGACAATACCGATATTTTGTTGCTATTATTGATCTTCTATCATACAGAAGTAGACTGAAGGAAATGTTTGGTTAAAATAGCCAGAATTTTAGTTAGTTGACTATAATTTTTGGTAACTTAATCAAAATTTTATTTAAAGAAAGGAAACGTTCTAGTAACTTTAACTGCAGAAAAAGTAGGATGGGAATATTTAAAATTCTGGTTATTTTGACCAGATATTTTTTTCAGTGTATTTTTTGTTCTATAGAACGAGCGTTTTGTTTTATTAATGATGTAAAAAATGCAAAGAACGAATTTTTAGAAAATGGCTACTGTCATATTCATGAATTGTATTTGACTTGAAAATCTCAATATACTATTCATGTTATAAAGATGATATATATGAATGAGGAAAAATGATAGATGTATTTTTTCTTTGCATTGTAAATTTGAATAGATGTGTTAAAAATTAAAGAAATACTTGTAAATCATATGTAGGATCACATAAATCTTCCTGATTGAGCACCTTTATAAAATTGAATTAAAAAGCAAAGAGTATAGTGTAGGAGAGAAGAATTATATCGAACAGTTATCTGGTGCAGGAACGTGTTAATTCAAACATCAAAATCTTTTCTGAATCTTTTGTTTATCATATAAAGTTATAGTTTATAGCATAGTTTATATTTTACCAAAAATTTATGACAAACTGAAAATTTTGTTAAAAAAAAATATAATTATTCATGAATTTAAATAAATTATTTAATTTTAAATAAATAGAGAATAATAATAAAATTTGAAAAATAAAGAGTTGTTATGAATTGTCATTATATTATTTTATTATTAACAGTAATACAAACAATACAATATTATACAGTAATATAATAACAATAATAATCATAATGATGAAAAAAATAAGTAGCACTGGTATTAATCTTGAGACAAAACTAATTAAACATTCAAAGGAGTATTTGCGAGAGTGTAGTTGTTGATGATATTGTACGTGAGAAAATTAAATTTAACATTGTAAAATCCCACGAAAACGTTAACTGCGAGAAGCAGCGGTTTTGTTACGACCCTGGCTTGTGGTAATGGTAAATGATGGTATTCTCTTCGTTTAAAGTCGACTCGTTTTCCTGGGCTATCGGAGGCCTCAGGCCCGTGGGATTTGTTCTTTGCAAAAGAGGCCTCCGAGCGACCGATCGACCTCTTCTGATCAATATCGTACCATTCTTGTACAAGCTCTCTTATCTCTTTATTTCAATTGATATTTTTCATTTGTCTGCCTCTGCCTTAACTCTTAATTCTTATCTTTTTGTCATCTCGTTTCATTCTCCTTTTTGTTCTTCATTTTACACATTTTTTGCCTTATAGGCCATTCATTTTTTGTTTTTAGATGCCTTTCTTTTTTCTTACTTGTCTTTCTTACTGGTCTGCCGGAAGACCTACATTTGGACTTAATTTCTAGTTTTCATAAACACCGGCAGCATACAAATTAAGGGTATAAATAGAATAGAAAAAATGGAATCAAAAAGTCCTTTACCACTTTTCAAAATTTTCAGCCGTTCAGGAGTTACAACGGTTTGAAGTTGGCCAATCGCGAGCGAGCTGCTTATCCATCCCCTACCTGCTGCGGTACCGAAGCGGCATCGTAGCAGTCGTATCGCTGCGCATGCGCGGACGTCACGAAGGAGGGGATGGATAAGTAGCTCGCTCGCGATTGGCCAACTTCAAACCGTTGTAACTCCTGAACGGCTGAAAATTTTGAAAAGTGGTAAAGGACTTTTCGATTCCATTTTTTCTATTTTATTTGTTGCTTCAATATGTTCGTCTTACAACGGAACCTTGTATGTTTTTGGATCTTTTTTATAAAAATTTTTGTGAGTTGATTTTATAGAAGCTTTTATTTTATAGATTTTATTTTTGTTCTTTCTATAACTATTGTGTTTTAAATTTGATTTCTTGTATAAAAAGAATAATTTCTGAAAGGAAGTTTAGCATTTAAAGAAATAGTTTTCCTTATTGTCATAGCAAGTTCTCTTGATAGAAAGTTGTATTTAGATTGAGATAATTAATTTAATGAAGTCTATAAAAATAAAGAAAACAGCACCCACAGCAGTTGAAAAATAAATTACTTTCGTAGTGCCGAATCGATCAGAGCGAAAGTTAGAGGCTCTCTTTCGTAAAGCGAACAAATGACCAAATTCCCTGACATGCAATAAAATTACCACAATTTATTGAGTTTTAACTAGAAAGTAGACTAATAAAGGGATAAGAATTAAAACAAACGTCAAGTTTCGAGAACGTGCTTTTCAATGAATAAATTATCTTCCTGACAGTTTCTGCGTTTTTTTTTTTCTGTTTTCATATTTCGAGTCTTCGTGTTTTCTTGCCGCGCACAAAAAAAAGGATCAAAGGTGTTTTAAAAAAATCGAAAAGTAGAATTTGACCTAATTGAATAATAAAGTGTCTCGAAGCCTTTCTAAAAATAGTCGGAGGCATTAGATTGCACTATTCCTTTACCTCTGAACTACTTTTATGATTGATGTGAAGATCTTTTTTCCCTGTCGTAAAATCGAAACCATTTTCTAAAATGAAAATTTGCCGAGTTTATTCCCCCGGGAGGTGGAAATGACGTTTTATATTTCGTTTATTCTGGGGATAAAATTTACAAAAAGAAAAAACTTGTGCTTATATTTAAATCAAGGGAATATAAAAACTAGCAATAAAAAGTGTTATACTCTCTAAACGGAGTTTTATTTTTCTTCATGAAAATTTGAAATAAGCGCTCTTTATTCTTTTTTTTTTCTTTACACTTTTTAAAGATTCTTTTTTCCTTTCAAGAACAATCGTTCAGTAAACCGTTATATTTATTAATAAACCGTTTATTCAACACGAACTTTTTTCAATTTCAAACGATTACGAATTAAAGCAATCGAATTCAAATAAACATTCTATAAATGTTTAATAAAATAATACTACAATGTAATATAATAAAATTATTATCTTAAAACTATTATTATAAAATTAAATTATTATCAATTATAGACCAATTATTAAGAAACTAATAAAAAGTGTTCTTAAAAGTGTTCTGTAATTATTAATAAAACGTTTATTTAAAAATTTGTGTATCTGAGAATTTATTTAGTTAAAAGAATTATTATAAGAATCTTTATAAAGATTCTTATAATCTTATAAGAATCTCTGTAAAGATTCTTATAATCTTATAAGAATCTCTATATAAAAATTGTTATTATCTTATATATTTATTTATAAAGGTTACATTTTCGAATGTAAATGAAAGTTGCATTTCAAGAAAAAGTGCTTTTATTTTGACAAAGTGTTTTTAAAGTTTATCGCCTGGGATTTGGGGTCTCTTTAAAACGTGTTTTGAAATATTTTAGACTTTTAGAGGGAGCAAATCTGAAGACAGAGGGGGTCCTACATTGTTGGTGAATCTTTGCCATAGCCAAAGATGGAGACCTCGCATTACGAGGAAGGTATCCTTTGGTAAAAAATGCGTCGAGATGGAAAAAGAAACTTGCCTCGCTACTCTGGCAACAATCCTTTTTCAGCGAGGAAACCGCACTGGCCCCTGGAATGGCACGTAACTCGTTGACTCGATGTGCCATTGTCGAAAGAACTCGCTGCTAATTCTACTTTCGAGTTTCAATTCTCAATCCGACGTTAAACTCAATTTAAAATCGTCCCCTTTATTTCATTTCTAATTTTCTTCTATACAATTTTCTGTCAATTGAACTGTCTCTTCGCATTTATTTCTTTCAAGAATACTCCAATCTTTGAAAAATACTCCAATATCTAAAAAACACTCCACTCTTTAAGAATTTCTCCAATTTTTAAAAATACTCCACTCTTTAAAAATTACTCCACTCTTTAAAAATTACTCTAGTTTTTAAAAAATACTCCATTCTTTAAAAATTACTCCAGTTTTTAAAGATACTCCACTCTTTAAAAATTACTCTAATTTTTAAAAAATACTCCACTCTTTAAAAGTTACTCTAATTTTTAAAAAATACTCCACTCTTTAAAAGTTACTCCAGTTTTTAAAAAATACTCCACTCTTTAAAAATTACTCCAAAAGTATTTCAATTTTTAAACAATACTTCAATTTTTAAAAATAATCCTACTATATTTTTAAAAAATACTCCAATGTTTAGAAAATAATCCAAGTTTTAAAAAATAATCCAATCTTTAAAAAAGTACTGCAAACTTCTTTTCGTATCTCAATCAATATTTCTCTTACGTTAAAGACAAACTTTAAATCAACAAGAAATACATCCGGGGAACTTTAATTTTACAAAGAAAATAACGCTTTGTGGATTCAATATTTGTGTAATATTTTTGTTTCCACATAACTTTGAAGTCGTATTTTATTATGACTTTTGTACAAGAAAAAAAATTTTTTTCAATATAAAGAAATTCTTGGATTTTTTGGTTTGATTGAAGATGAATTTTTTTTAAATCAAAGGTTTTGAGAAAGTTTTCTTTGATTCGAAAAAAGTTTCTTTGATTCAAAGACATTTTTTCTTTAAATAAAAGAAATTCTAATATTACCTAATATTAATTATAATATTAATATTGACGAGTTTAAATTTGACTTATATTTTAGTTTTCCAAATTCTCCAATTTTAGCACTTTTGGAAAAGCAAATGAAATGTTTTGTTTTTATATAGAAAAAGTTATTTTTAGTTAATTTGTCACCATTCGAGGAATAAAATGAAAACTTGTTTAAGTCTCTTCAAATTCTCTAAAAAGAGAACTAAAATTTTGTCTCGGGAATATAAGGTCAAAGAAATATATTCTTTTAATGTTGATTATTACATGTAATTGAAAGCAATAATTTGTTCGAATCAAAGAAAATTTCTTTCATGTAAAGAAAATTTGTTTGAATCAAAGAAAATTTCTTTCATTAAAAAGAAATTGTTTGAATCAGAGAAAATTTCTTTCATTTATAGAAAATTTGTTTGAATCAAAGAAAATTTCTTTCATTTAAAAAAAATGTTTGAATCAAAGAAAATTTCTTTCATTAAAAAGAAATTGTTTGAATCAAAGAAAATTTCTTTCATTTATAGAAAATTTGTTTGAATCAAAGAAAATTTCTTTCATTTAAAGAAAATTTGTTTGAATCAGAGAAAACTTATTTTATTTAAAGAAAAATTATTTGAATCAAAGAACATTTCTTTCATTTAAAAAAAATTATTTGAATCAAAGAACATTTCTTTCATTTAAAAAAAATTGTTTAAATCAAAGAAAATTTCTTCCACTTAAAGAAAATTTATTTAAATCAAAGAACATTGCTTTAAATGAAAGAAAATTTGGTTGAATCAAAGAACATTTCTTTAAATGAAAAAAAGTAAAAATTTAAACAAAAGATACAAGTCAAAGAAAGTTATTTTTACACTCTCATCAATAATGAGAGTGTATTAAAAACGTGCGATTTTTTTAAATCAAAAGAAACTTTTTGCTGGCTGCTTCATGTTATAAAATGCGTTTATATAAACATTAACTGCTTTTAGCAATTTCTAAAAATTCTCCAATTTTCAAGAAGAAAAAATTCTATGAATTTTGAACAACAGGTATTTTTGCGTCTTGTTTTTCGTTTTTTTGCAGCACTTGACTTTTCAACAAAAAGTAAAATTTGCATATTTTACAAATTAACTCCTTTGAATTTATTTTAAAATTTTTGACTTTATTTTTAGTCAGTGCTCTTCTTTGGGATGAATTTTCTTTTTTAAACAAAAGCTTGACTGTGCGATTGTAGGATGGATTTTTAGAGAAGAATGACTAATAACTGAAACGGTTGATTTTCTACCCGTCAAAGTTGCCGACGAATTTACTTTACGGTCTGTTGGAAAAACGAGTAGAAATTTTCAACTTTAGCTCGAGTTGAAGCGTGCTCGGTATATCGAACTGCCTAATGGCGTCCTGGAACCCAGGGGTTGCCCATATTGATTTTAGTCAACCTTCTTCTCCCACTTTGCCCCCAGGCTGGGATCTCTGCTAGCCCTTCGTTAAATTTTCGAGTAGGCCGCCTTCAAGGCTCCAAAATAAACTTCCATTTTTTACTCTTTTGTTGGCATTTCTCAATTTTTTAGCTTGTCATTTGTGTCAATTGAATGGAGTCTTTATCTCAGGTTCTCAGGTGGTAACGAGTTTCCACTCAAAATAATAAAAGAACCATTTTTGCTTTTTAGCTTTTACTATCGTTTTTATGATTATGGAAAAAGGTTATACTGTTTATATAATTTAATCGGTTATACTGTTTATATAATTTAATCGGTTATACTGTTATAAAATTTAATCGGAAAGGGATGTTAAATATATGTACTTACTACTTCTACGGTTAAATTAAGTATAGAATTTTTGTCAGTCAACCAGAAGTTTGGTTAAATTAAGCAAAATTTTTGTTAAGTTGATACAGAAGTTTGGAACGTTTGTTTCGTGCATGAAAAACTTAAGACTAATATTTTGTTTATCTTCTCCTTGCGCCCGTCTTTATTTATTATTAATTACAGACAAAAATAAGGGTCGAAACGTTTAAATCAAAATTTAAGATTAAATTTTATTTAAGGACCCTACAACCGCAAAAACATCACATCTTTAAAATTAATGTTAGTGCACTAACATTAATTTTAAAGATGGGTCGCAAAAAAAGTCAAATTTATTTATAAACTTTTTTAAAAAATGAGGCAAACTTTAGAAATTGTAAATAAATATTTCAAAAATTAAAAATAAAGATAGTGAAAGTAGTAGAAATTTGTAAATAAATATTTAAAAAATTAAAAATAAAGATAGTGAAGGTAGTAGAAATTTATAAATAAATATTTAAAAACTTAAAAATAAAGATAGTATGAAAGTAGTAAAAATTTGTGTCATTTATGAATTTTCGTAAATGAAAAAAAACGTTGCAAACTTCAGCGTTGTTGTTAATCAAAATTCTAGTTAGTTTAACCAGAATAAGTGCGCATTTTTATAATAACATTCTTTTCCTGTTAAGTTAACCAGGCATGTTTTTTGTAGGAAAAAAAGTACAAAAAAAAGGAGAGTGATATTAATGAGAAATTTTACATTTCCGTTTGTGCAGATTGCTGATAATACTGAAATAGTTTTTGGCCCACGATGTGAGAGAAAGGTTTTCTCAAACTTCTATTTTTACACTTATTACGTTTTCAGAGACGTCTTCGGTTCTCTGATGGCGCACGAAAATTCCTCAGAAGTGTTTTCTTGTTTTCCATCCACAGCCGAGGCTGAAGTTTGTTTTCATTTTCACGGCATACCTCTCTTCTGAAACGTGCAGTGACTCTAGTCTATTAGGCGTCTAGGAAATATTTGGTTCTTTTTTCAACAGAAATAGACGCATCTACGAAAACAAGGAAAACTCTTATATTATGACTTCAAATTTTAGTCATTTTTTTTCTTGCTTTCTAACTTATTTATTTATATTTCTTCCAATAAATTTTATTTGATTCAAATAGAAATTTTATTTCTTCCAAATACATTTTATTTCTTCCAAATACATTTTATTTGATTCAAATACAAATTTTATTTCTTTCAAATAAATTTTATTTGATTCAAATATAAATTTTATTCCTTCCAAATAAATTTTATTTGATCCAAATACAAATTTTATTTCTTCCAAATAGAATATTCATTTAAAACAAATAAATAATTTAATTGGAATTTAAATAATTCTGAGACAAATATACGGTTACATATTTGTTTCAAATAAATTATATTGAATTCAAATAAATTTTTTCTCTGGGTGTACTTTTTTTGTTCGTACATTTTTGTTAATACTTTTATATGTTAATAAATTTTTTGTTAATATTTTTTAAAATACACAAGTGTAGTAAATTACTCGGTAATGAAACGAAAAATAGATTTATATTTAAAACAAGTTGAGAATAGCCTTTTTAACACGTGGCAGTATAAAATTCTCCCCTTGAAAAAATATCAAAAAAAGAGTTTTTCTCATTTTCATTTAAATAAACGTTGGTAACTGTTTCTCTTTCGTTGCGGAAGTAATTTATTATTATTAGAGCTAAAAAATATAGTGACAGTAAAAACGCAGTTATATTACAAAACAGATGTTTGTTTCCTGTGAATTGTCACCAACGACCTGAATTAAATTCGTAAAATGAAATTTTACCAAGTTCTGAGAGATTTTTTTTTAACATCAACATCTAGTTAACATTTTGCAAGAAACTTTTTATAATAGTTAACAGAATTAGATAAAACACTCTCACTGTCGTAGATAGCTTTTTTCTAAGTCCACACCCAGAGAAAAGATTTATTTGAATTCAATATAATTTATTTGAAAAACAAATAACCGTATATTTGTCTCAGAACCAATTAAATTATTTATTTGTTTTAAATAAATATTTTATTTGGCAGAAATAAACTTTTTATTTGAATCCAAGAAATTTTTATTTGATTCAAATAAAATTTATTTGAAACAAATAAATAAGTGAGTTGGTTCTGAGACAAATATATACCATTTCAGCAATATTTATTGGAAAACAACAGTATTGTTTATTTATTAACAATAAATTGTTTAGGTTAAAGAAAATTCTTTAGAGCAATAAGTGATTAGAGGGATCGTTAGGATAATTATCGCGTGAATACATGTTCAGCGAAGCTTTTTAAGGATTGGCTAAATGTATTTCCTCCATTTACTGCAGTAAGTTAGACGCCATTTGCAATAATTGTTTCCAACTTACATCGCAAAGTCTCGTAAATTACGTAAATCATTCTTGAAAAAAGGTTGGGCGAACTTTGAGAACTTTCCGTAGGAAAGTAAATTAATTGTTTAATTATATTTCTTTTCATTTATAAATCGATGAGTTCTATAAAAAGCTTTTGAGCAGTGAACCTAATAAATTACTTCAATTAATTACTTTTTTAATTAATAATTTTTTGACTAAGAACGATGAAATTTGAATATGAATTGGCAAATATGAATATTCAATTTTGAAAATGGTTTGTGGATCCTATTTATTTGTTAATTATATATATTTAGGTTGTAACTTAAATATAATACTGAATAATTATAAATTAAATATAATACTAAAATTATAATTTTAACTTCACTATATATGTGTACACCCATATAAAAATTTACTTGAATTCAATATAATTTATTTGAAACAAATAACCTTATATTCGTCTCAGAACCAACTCAATTATTTATTTGTTTTAAATAAATATTTTATTTGACAGAAATAAAATTTGTATTTGAATCAAATAGAATTTATTTTGAACAAATAAACTTTATTTGGAACAAATAAACTCTGTTTGGAACAAATAAACTTTATTTGGAACAAATAAACTTTATTTGGAACAAATAAATTCTATTTGGAACAAATAAACTTTATTTGAAACAAATAAAATTTATTTGTAACAAAGAAAATTTATTTGAAACAAAGAAAATTTATTTGAAACAAATAAATAAGCGACTTGGTTCTGAGACAAGTGTACCATTTTTCTGGGTGTATTAAATTTGTAATTGAAAGTCTAATTTTAACTTACATTATTATGTTTAGTATTTATTTATTTATTTAAAAAATTAAAGTTAAAATTAAATTATTCTTCATTTAAGAAAAATGATTATAATTTTAACATATGTTTTTTTAAAATGAATATTTCAATTTATGATTTGCGTGAAAAGTATTGCGCAAAAAGTATATTCATCAGCATTTCTCAATTTACTTAACAGTTAATTCTTAAAAAGCATAATTGGCTAAAAGATATTCATCAACATGTTGCCTCAATTGCCAAGTGTAAAGATTTACAAATTTGCATAATATGCCTTCTTTTTAGTTTTCGCAATTTGACGAAAAAAAATTATGATAAAAATAAAGCCAGTGATGGTTTATTTCCCTTTTTATGTCATATTATTAATTGTTGCTTATTCTTTTCAATCAGAATATTTTGGAGAACATATATTGCCCAATATACATGCGTAGCGAAAAGCCCTGTTTTGAAATCGGTAAAATATGCAAAGTGCAATTTATAACTGAATTTATAAATAAGACTAATTTTATATTGAATCTCGAAATTTCTGCACCCAGATAAAAGATTATTTAGATTCGATATAATTTATTTGAAACAAATAACCGTGTATTTGTCTCAGAACCAACTACATTATTTATTTGTTTTAAATAAATATTTTATTTGGTAGAAATAAAATTTTTACTTGAATCAAATATATGTTCACTTGAATCAAATATATGTTTACTTGAATCAAATATATGTTTACTTGAATCAAATATATGTTTACTTGAATTGAATATAAATTTACTTGAATCAAATAAAATTTATAAATAAATAAGTTAGTTGGTTGTGAGACAAATATACCATTTCTCTGGGTGTGTACCGTTTTGTTCGAAAATAAATAACATTTTGAAACTTGTCAAGAAATTTTGCGGGTTGATAAATTTGTTTGATAAGTTGTTTTTATGTACACTGATATAGTTGAATTCGTTATAATAATTTGTTTTTCTTTTTTGCAGGAAGAAAGAAAGTCACCAGAAATCGCCATTCATCGCAAAAAAAAAGGTAAAACCACAAAAAGATGATTATAGTATCTGTTTCCTTTAAATTTCATTTTTAAAAATTCAGTCGCAAGCGTTTCACTTCCGGTTTTTTGTGCATGACGAGACCAAGCGAATAATAAAGAGAGCACAACGGGTTGCGCGTTATTGCAAATAAGTGTTAATTCACAATTATTAGTAAGCTATTACTATGTCATTAGCATATTCCGCGGAAGTGGAGTGTCAACAATTGAAGCTGGCGACTATATATGCAACCAGAGCAATTTTTTATTTGAATTAAATATAATTTATTTGAACCAAATCGCGATATATTTGCCTCAGAGCCTAGTAACTTACTTATTTGTTTCAAATATATAATTTATTTTTTTCAAATATACAATTTATTTGTTTTAAATATGTAATTTATTTGTTTCAAATATACAATTTATTTGTTTTAAATATACAATTTATTCAACGCAAATAACATTCTATTTGGCGTAGACACAATTTTTATTTAAACCAAATAAAAAGTTATTTGTATCTAAGATATTATTTATATTGAATTATAAATATGAATTGAATAAATTATATTGAATTATAAATGAATTAATTATAGATTTGAACGAAATAACTAAGTTATTATACGTTCTCAGACAAATATACCGCTATTTGATTCAAATAATTTATACTTATAATTCAAATAAAGAGTTTCTATGTGTGTGCAATTTGAATATGCGCAATGTGCACAATACGGTTATATGTGTATTATATTGCAGATAATATACATTGCACGTGTATATAATATTGATATATTTACACATACGTGTGTATGCTATTGAGCATTAAATGTTGCTGTGTCGGAAAATGCGGCAATAAAACGAGTAGCTTGCACATACATATAAAACAGCAATTACGAAATGAACCAGTTGCCACTCTTCATCGTTCATGTGCTTCTTTATATACAATATATATGCACTATACGGTAAACCCACGAACTTCAGATTATCAACGCCTTCGGGTTTCGAGACTGCTTTCAAGGAGCGGCACCGTTCAGGGCCGTATCTAAAGTCCTTAAAATCCTCAAATTTATGCCATTTAATCCTCATTTGGAAATTAAAAATAACTTGCTTAAAATTAGTTGTGGAAAAAGCGAGTGGATAAATTAGGATTTGAATTAGACCTTTATTAAGTTTCAATAAAACTTAATATTAATAAAAAGTAAATCTTATTTTAAGACACGAAATAAGTCTTAATTTAAGTTGCAACCTTTTTAAGGCAGATCTTGTTGATTTTCAGATCAAAACTTATTTTCATTTACATCGTAGTATACTATAATATAGGCAGACTAATCTTATTTCCAAGATAGCATTAATTTTAGATGCATCTTAAAATACGATTTTCTTTTTACTGTGAACTTAAGATATTATTATCTTATGTTTTCCGTTTACAATAAACAATGAAAATAAAATAAAAATCTTGATTACATAAATTATACATCCAGAGAAATGGTATATTTGTCTCAGAAACAACTAACTTATTTGTTTGTTTCAAATACATAAATTTTATTTGTTTCAAGTAAATTTTATTTGTTTTAAGTAAATTTCATTTGTTTCAAGTAAATTTTATTTGTTTTAAGTAAATTTTATTTGTTTCAAATAAATTTTATTTGTTTCAAATAAATTTTTATTTGATTCAAGTAAATGTTATTTGATTTAAGTAAAAATTTATTTGATTAAAATAAAAATTTTATTTCTGCCAAATAAAATATTTATTTAAAACAAATAAATAATTTAGTTGGTTCTGAGACAAATATATGGTTATTTGTTTCAAATAGATTATACTGAATTCAAATAAATCTCGTCTTTGGGTGTACATTTATTATCTTGATTATCTGGATTAAATACAATATTTGAAAAATATCTCTTACTCTCTAAAATGTGTTGTATGTATTACTTACTCAATTAGTTAAGTAAAATTCACCTAACTATTTAGGCAAATTTTATTTAAGATTAAGACCTAGAGAAATAGTTTATTTGAATATAAACTTATATATTTGAACCAAATAATAACGATATAATTGTTATTTTGATCTGAACCTACTAACTCATTTGTTTGTTTTTATTTATTTGCTTCGAATAAATAATTTGGTACAATGTTTTATTTGTAGTAAATAAACACTTTATTTCATACTAATAACATTTTATTTGACATAAATGAATTATATTTGATTCAAATAAAGTTTTATTTGGCGTAAATAAATTATATTTGATTCAAATAAAGTTTCATTTGGCGTAAATAAATTATATTTGATTCAAATAACGTTTCATTTGGCGTAAATAAATTATACTTGATTCAAATAACGTCTTATTTGGCGTAAATAAATTATACTTGATTCAAATAACGTCTTATTTGGCGTAAATAAATTATACTTGATTCAAATAACGTTTTATTTGGCGTAAATAAATTATACTTGATTCAAATAACGTTTCATTTGGCGTAAATAAATGATATTTGATTCAAATAAATTAAATTCAATTGAAAAAAATTGTATTTAATTCAAATAAACCATTTTCCTGGGTACATTACCAACTTTTTGAAAAATTTGAAAAAACAATTTTGTCGAACCTGTCCCAACAGGCAAGGACCGTGACTTTATTTATTCGAAAAAGGCGAAGAAAAAAAGAAAGGAGATAGTAGAGAAAAAAAGTTAAAAAAAGAAGAGAGCAAAAGAGGCGATCCGCTTTAAGAGGCATTAGGCTTTAAAAAAACTGGCACGTTTCCTCGTACGGCGTACATAAATGGATGGTATACTATACAAGGCGGATCTCTTTAGCTTTAAAAGCATCGATTGTCGAATTTTGTCAAAGGGCTTTTCCTGGTAGTGACAATTTCTGGAATTGCATCGCACATCCTCATCTCAATTGACAAATCAATGAAACACACCGTGAATCAATAGTTCAATCTTGTCGCGGAAAATTTATTGTCTCGACGGCGACGCTCAAGCGAACGACGACTAGAATGGCAAAAGCCTTGCCTAGCCGTTCGTTCACCTCCAGGTGTTGAATATCTATATACTGCACCTCGTCTATCCTGTTCTATTGTCTCCATTTTTATTGCAAGTCTTCTTACTTAAAGTGCATGAATTCTAGTTAAAAACGCTCCGATAACTTTTTAAATTAAAGCACTGGGGTTCAAAGAAAATATATATCTATAATATATGCACCCAGAGAAAATGTTTTACTTTGAATTAAATATTTGAATGTTTGAATCAAAGAATTATATATTTGCCTCAGAGCCTAGTAGCTTATTTGTTTGTTGCAAATTAATCATTTATTTGACACACGTAACACTTTATTTGGCGTAGAAAAATTTATTTGACACAAATGAAATTTTATTTGGCTTAAATAAAATTTTATTCGGTGCAAATAACATTTTATTTGGCGTAAATAAAATTTGATTTGGCGCAAATAACATGTGATTTGGTGTAAATAGAATTTATATTTATACACGCAGAGAAAATTTTCCTTTGATTTAAATAAATCTTTGACTTGCATCTTTTATTCAAATTTCATTTTTCTTTCATTTGAAGAAACTTTCTTTGTTTCACACAAATGTATGCCTTTAATAAAAAAAAAATATTACTTTGACCGTATATTAATACTAGAATGTGTTTGATTTAAAGTAGAAATTTCTTTAAATACAGGAAAATTTCTTTGAATCAAAGAAATTTTGATTGAATCGAAGAAATTTTGTTTGAATCGAAGAAATTTTGTTTGAATCAAAGAATCCTTTGATTTAAAAAAAAAATCAGCTTGAATGTATTAAGAAAAGTAAAAAAAAGATATTTCTTTAAATTAGAAGACACTTTTTTCTCAGCGTAGAATTTATTTGAAACAAATAAAAAGTTATTAGGCTTCTCGCTATTGAATTAGTAGAAATTTACTATGTAATTCAAATTTAGAGAGTACTTTCTAAATCCAAGTAAGTGAGAATCCACTTATTTTATGTCAAAAGTTTATTCCACAGCACTTAAAATAAGTGAAAATTAACTCATTTTAAAGTCAAATTTCACTTACTTTAAGTGCATGGAAGACTTTTGACTTAAAATAAGTGAAATCCCACTTATTTGGATTTAGAGAGTTTTTGAGCGCATGCGCATAAAACCTCAAGGTTTACATTTTTTTAAAGAGTAAGAACGTGTGACCAACGTTAAGAAATGAAGAAGAGATTTTTAAAGAAAAATAAATTTTTGAAAATTGTCATATTTTTGGCTTAAAAGTCTTTTTTGGCTTAAAATTCATTTTTGGCTTAAAATTCATTTTTGGCTTAAAAGTCTTTTTTTGTTAAATGTGAGGCTCCCACGAAAGAAGGGACCTCATTCTTTTTTAATATAAGGTCCCTTTTTTCGTAGAGCGTCACAAATTTTTAAACGTTCAAATGAAGAAAGCGTCCAGTTTTTAAAATGCAAAATTGAAAATATTGTTTCTCGTTACCAAATAGACTACTTTATTATATTTTAACAATGATTAAAAACACTTGATTATTTTTTATTATCAAACAGTTAATTCTAAAATTATGTAGCAAATGTTGCGTTAACAACGAATGTGTATATTTACTTTAATGACTATTTTTAGTTAAGAAATAAATATAATTAAAATGCAAAGTTTATTAAGCAATTTGAGAATAATTTGACAAATGAACAACATCAAAAGTTGTTTGCCTGGAAAACGTGTCGTTTGTCATTATACGATTTCAGTAAAATAATTTATAATTTTGTTTTTATTTTTATCTTACTGTTTAATAACTATTTAAATCAATTTTTTTAAAACAATTTAAATCTATTATTATTGTAACAAAAATAGATGACGATTAAATAGATGAAAATAGATTAAAAAAAGATGATTATTGAAAATAAAATAAATTAAAATAAAATAAATTAAAATAAAATAAATTAAAATAAAATAAATTAAGATAAAATAAAATAAAATAATTAACAATAAGTAAAAATAATTAAAAATAAATCAAAATAAATCAATAAATTTAAAATAAATTAAAAACATTCATTTAATTTATTATCGTGCAACTTGTTATCACATCTTATCATAAATTAAATTTATTTTTGACAAACTGCGTATAACTAATTATATTTGAATTACTCAAGTGTGTTTTGTCATTTACAAAGAATTGCGCTTAATTTTTTGAAATTTTCATTCGTTTTGAGATTAGGTTTGTATTCATAGTGAAAATTCTGATAAAAAGTTTCCTCTTGTTTTATTATTCCACTGTAGGCATTCTTTTGTTAAGGTTTTTTAATCAAAATGCGTCATTTCACTTGGATTGTTATTCCTTTAAACATTTGTTTTCTATATTTCGTATAAAAGCTTAGGAATGTTCGTATTAAATATTCGAAACACTTTTCTATAATAGTGACTAATTTTTTATTCAAACAGAAATAAATTAAGTCATAAAAAATACATTTCAAGTTCTCTTTTTTCAGCTTGAAAAAATATTCAATGTTGAAATGAATATGCAAATTAATTATTCACATTTACAAATTTTGTCATATTATTCACGATATGTACAATAAATTTATATATATATATATTTTCTAGTTCATTGGCAATTATATGCAAATTATTAAATAAATCTTTTGATTCATATAGATAAAAAAATTTAATTTTTAATATGCAAACAGTTGCATATTAAAAGAAAAGTGTTGCGAAATTTTACACGAAATAAAAAGTAAAATAAAGTTTGTGAAAACTTTGCTTTACTTTTCTTTACTTTATAGTTTGTTTTGCTTTGCTTTGCTTTATATTACATTACTTTACTTTGCTTTAACTTACATTACATTACTTTATTTTTCCTTAATTTACTTTACATTACTTTATTTTTCCTTAATTTACTTTGTACTTTACGTTTATAAATAAAAATCCTCAATATTATTCTTTTATGACCACTGATGTAAAAGTTTCAATTTAAATCAAATAATTTATACAGCGAATCGTTTAAATGTGTAAAAAGTAAAAGTAATTGTTGTAACGTCGAGTTATTCTTAGGTTTTAAAATTTTTCTATTAAATAGTATTACCATAATTCATGAAAAGTTTAGGTCATAAAATACTTGAATGTGAAACTTGATGTTTTATACAAGTACATAGATGCGTAATAGGATATTTAACGTTCCTGTAGATAGTTGTTCATTTATAATAGTAAAACTAGACCGCTGTTTGTGAACCGTGGCTTTCTCCCCTCTTTCTATAACATCTTTCTTTCTAATATCACGTACATGTGAAACTTGACTCAAGAGAAAAAAATTTTCGATTTGCAACTTCCTTATGATCTTAGACGTCTACTTTTTTTATCTAGTTGTCACTCTTGTCCTTAATTGTATTTTATTATTTTTATATTCGTATTATTATTTTTATATTCGTATTATTATTTTTTATTAATTTTTATGTGCGTGTATGTGTTATTATTAGTATTCGTACTATATTCGTTTAATATTTTACGTATTTTTATTATATTCTCATTTGAAATATTAAACCTAAGCAAAATCTATTTCTGGATTGTAGTTGTTTTACTTTAAATGCTGCATGTAATTGCGTTTAAAAGTCCTTTATATTTTATTATTTTTCCTAATAATAGTTTCTTATACTGAATAATTTTTACAGCTTTAGAAAATATATAAAAGTAACTATATTTTTATGTGCTAAAAAGTCAATAAATTTAACGTAAGACTTAATATAAAATAACATGTCATTTTTGTCATTTATTCTCTGACTTTACTACTCGAACGTTAAAGATTTACAATTTTATTATTTTTATTTATTAACTGTGTCACGTTCCAACAAAATGGACCTTGGAAGCAAACGATTATAGGTTATGTTTGATGATAGTTTTTAAAATTAAAGATTCGTTTTCAATCATTTGCAATCAAAAGGAATTTTTCATGCATTTTTTTGTATTAAACTGTTTTCGACTGCGAACAATTAAAAAGAGTTAAAAATGTTTTAAAATAAAAAAGTTAAAAATGTCGTCAAACATAACCTACAATTTTTTTCTTCTAAGGTCCCTTTCTTCGGAGCGTGTCATAATACTATTTATTAACTATTATATTAAATTACTATTATATTATATTATATTAACTTTATTAACCATTGTTATGATACTTTTTGCTAATTTTGATAAATTAACGATATTTTTATTAAACTTATATGTTAGTATTTTTATTTGAAATATTTATGTACTTTAAAAATTCATAAAAATAATTATAAACTGGTATTCTAAATAAAGCACATTGCAGTTGCGTTTAAAAGAAACTTTTCTAACTCGACTTTACTTTTTAAAGTATGGATTATGCGACAAATAAAATTTTCAGTTATATATAAATGACATAAGAAACTTTTTAAACTTGTTTTCACTTGAGGAAATTTTTATCGATCATCCTCATCTCTAGAAATCCATCATTCAACGCTGAACGACTTGAAAAATATCTCAAATATTCTTATCCGTCATCCATCATTTTATTCATACAATAAAATGAAGGATGGGCTTTTCTATGACGTATTTTATAACCGCGGTTTTGATAAAAAAATATTGCAATTACGTTATAAATTGCTATTTTAAAAAAAATACTATCGAGCTTTTAAAAGAAATCGATGCTCACTTGCGCTTTACAATTTTACACTGTTGGGGAAAGTATTTTTATAATTAAATGTTTGTAAACTGTTTAATCAATATTTTATCGATTTTATAAAAACGTTAGCAACAATAATGGGAAGTGAGAAACATGTATTAGATATTATACATTTTTTTAAATTATATATTTTTGTGTTATGAGTTTTTTTAAATTTATTATACATTTTTGTGTTATGAGTTTTTTTAAATTATACATTTTTATGTTATGAGTTTTTTTAAATTATACATTTTTGTATTACGAGTTTTTTTAAATTACACATTTTATATTACAAGCTTTTTTAAATTATACATTTTTATATTGTCAATATTTTTTAAACTACAAATATTTTTAGTATTACATATACTTTTAATGTTATAAATATTTATAATATTTAATATTTTCCTCTATTTTTCTATTTTTATTTCACTTCTTGAAAAAAATTGACAGCGAACAATCGTCTTTATATTAATATTTTTATTATTATAAATATTCTTAATATTACAAGTATTTCTAACAAAACAAATATTCTTTTTATATTTAGTACCTGTACCTTATCGCTACTTCGAAGATATAAATATTTTCAGATTTTGAAAGTACAGGTAAATCGATTCTAAAATATTCTTTACAACAATATTATTCAAAAGCATTTCTCAGCAGAGAATTCATTAAATTTTTATAAAGAATATTATTGAAACCTTATTACTCTAATATGAAATTACATTTAAGAATTTTAACAACTTAAGAAATATTTTTTTCCATTTTTGAATCCTCAATGATAAAGAGATTTCAAAAACATCCAAACACGGAAAAACATTTTTATGACGCAGATTATAATAATTTTGTTAATGTAATTGATAAAGAGAATTTAATTATCTAATTAGACAACAAAGCTTCTCCACAATAACCGAATATTTCGCTGATGTAAGTTGTATATCACAGTTTTTTGAAAGTATCAACTTGATACCAAAAAAAATCAACTAGATACCAAAAAGTATCAACTTGATACCAAAAAGTATCAACTTGATACCAAAAAGTATCAAATTGATCAAAAAATCTTCATCAATTTGATACTTTTAAGTAAACTCTATATGTGACACGATCTGAAGAAAGAGACCTTACAAGCATTTGAAATTAGGTTATGTTTACTGACAGTTTTAACTTAATTATTGCTTTCTTTTTTATTATTTGCAACGAAAAAAAGTTTTTCTTGAATAGCTTTTTTGTATACTGCCGAGAAAAATTGTTTTTGTCTGCAAATAGTTAAAGGGGAGGCATTAATTAAGTCAAAACTGTCAGCAAACATAACCCAATTTCAAATGCTTGTAAGGTCCCTTTCTTCAGATCGCGTCACATAATATATAGAAAACCTCTTTTTAACCTCTAGAGGTTAAAAAAACCTCTATATCTATAGAAAATATTTAATACATAGAGGTTATGTATAAATGTACATATGTATACATATATTATATAGAGGTTTTTAGACACATTTTCTATACCTATACAGAGTTATTAATTATATTGCCTTCTTCAATCAAATAAATTTCATTTATTATCTAAATCACCCTGATAAAATGTATCAATTGTTGCGTTAATTGAATATTGAAAATGTGCAGTATTCATCTGATTGTAAAATATTGATATAACCTCTTGTAAATAAAATAAAGTATCTGACTTTGAACCTCTATGAATTTCGATAAAAGGTTTTGTGGTATAGCTTTCTCGTGTTTGCCACTAAAATTAGAAATCGAGGCAAAATGCTTTTCAATGCAGGCAAATCCATGAGATTCGAACAAACCGATTGCAGCTCATTACTGTATCGTGTACGCTTAAACTTTAAACGTTTCAACTAGATAGAAGCTAGATGTATAAATTTTAGCCGTGTGTGCATGTCACGTACATAAGATAATGTGGGAGCTTTCTAGCGATCCACGCCGTTTTGATTCGCTCTCCAATGCTCGGATTTATGCTCCGAAGCCTACAGCCTCATTCAGTGACTCTCATTCAATCCTTTCAACCTGAAATTTTCATTTTTTTTCTCCTTTTTTACACTTTGATCCGATTCATCCGTCTTGGCGGAAAAAATTAGAATATTCTGAAACTATTCAGTTTTCCGAATTTTCATCTCTTTTGTTTCTAGACTTCATCTTGTGATTGAAGATTGAAAAGTAGAGTTTGGAAATTTATGGGTTAAAAAATGTTTATGTGAAAAATGACTTTTTGGGATGTTTTTTTAGATAGAGATAATTAGTTTTGGTTTTAGATGGATGTGCAGAATGGAACAAATATCCTTTGATATAGAAATATCGAGTGTCGTTACTCTGGAAATATCACCCACACCAGATTTAGGTCTCACCGTTATTAACGGAACACCCACTTTTCTACTTCGTCTTCAACCTCTGACATCGAAAAAAGAAAGATAAAACTGTATCTTTTGCACTTGTAATCACATAATTCTGTTGAAGCGGAATCGTGACATTTCTTTTATAAAAACTTGCCACACTCGGAGTCTTTTATGCTTTTAATTAATATTTTTTTATTTTTTATTTATTAATTAATTACTTTTTTAATTAATCGTGAAAACTATCGAATTTTCATTCATTATTTTCATTAATTTTAGTACTTTCAATTAATTTAATTCTTTTAATCTAATAATTGTAATTCCCGTGCAGAAATTGACCTACTAGCGTCAAATTTCCGAAGTGGCCCAGACCAGATGTGCCATTTGTGGCCCAGATCAGAGAAATCTTAGGGCTCTG
>WNHD01002570.1:0-14608 GCA_011057455.1 Ganaspis sp. Gsp50 | reverse complement strand
GCAAAAATTTTCAGCATTGAAAAACGAATCGATTGAGCTATATAAAGTATTTATTTTACAAAAAATTGATAGAATTAATAACAAAATTAAATCTATGAGGAAGCAAAATGTTCATAAATGAACATAACTTTCCACTAGTTTTAATTAAATTTAATTCGATAAACTCCTCGTAAATCAAACTGTTGAACATAAGTTCAACAAGTTTAATAAGTATTTTGTAATATGTAAACTAGTTGTGGATCAAATAGAATATTTTTAAATAATTTACTGCTGATTAAATTATAAAATTTCTACTGTACAAATTATACGTCCAAATGAACTAATCGTCAAATGTGGTGCGATTTATAGGGATGATATTTCATCTCTTCTTAGCGTTAATTTGCACTAAATTAAGTTTATGACAAGTTTAAGAGAGGTATAGTTTATCATTAACGTGAATATTTAAATTTAAACTGATAATTAACAAAAATTTGACACACAGCGCTTCTGGATGCTTCACATTATAATGAAACATGGTGACGCTAAATTTATTATTATCAATTTGAATTTAAGGTCATGTTATAGAAAATGACGTTAGTTTTCACGTGACCCAATAACCAAAATTGTTGCGCCGTTTCGTTCTTAAGATAATGAAAATATCTTTTTGACAATTTGTAGGGATTCATAAAATATCATCAGGATGGTCTGTCAGGTGTTGATCTGTTAAAACTTTTGTTAAAACTAATTTTATGAAATTATAAACCATGCGTCACTTTCTTACCGTGTTTTAAACAATTTTGTTACGAATTTCTAAAGAATGTTTACTCGTTGTTAAGGTTTTTCCCAAAGAAATGAATAATAATTTTTATTTCCTATAAACAAATTCGCAACAAATTAACACACTTGTTGAAAAGAAAGTAAGGAATCTTACCTCTCTTAAATCCAAGGTAAATTTGTGAGTCTGCCCTCCACTTTATTTTTTTCAAAGTGTTTGTGATCAAAATGGCTCGATAGATAAATATATTTTTAGAAAGAAAAACCAGAAGTTAAATAACTGCTAGGCAGGTTAAATTTAAATTTCCATTCTTTATTAATATAAGTAAACGTAATATTTATTTGAGAAGCAATGATTTAGATTTTATAATTCCTTATTGTTGTTATTCTTTAATTTTATCTCCAGCAATTTAACTCTCAATTGTGTGAAAGTGTAAAGTGTACTTTGTGCGCAGTTTTCTTTTTTTTAGAAAGGGATACCAAGTTGCTTGCTGCTTCTGAATATTCCAAAGAAACAGTATGACTCGCAAAATGGTCCACTTTAATCCTTGTGCTTTCCTATTAGCGGGTAATCAATGGTTGGGAAGAAATTCTTTGAGTTTCCACTTGGACCTTTTTTTTAGTAAAATCACACAAGTCAAAAAAAACAAGAATTAACAAGAAAAACCAAAAAACACTAAACCCGGTACCGCGCAGGTCCGTTTCACCCTGCAGCACTTTCCGATTCAACGTTTAATGTCCCTTACTTTACTCCGTCCGACGGTCGTACCGTGTCTCTTTTTCAAAGTAATAATTTTCAACCTTATTGACTGTACTTTCCCGAAATGTAAGAAAAAACGGACTTCGGACTCTTGCGGATGCGTTTTTATTTTTGTTATGAGTCTATTAAATTTTAATCTCTCCTTTACAAAAAAATTAGGGATAAAAAAAAAGAAGGAAAACTACAAGTTGGCGGAACCGCCTATGAAACCTCACTCTGTAGATTTCTAAGTCCCGGACTCGATGTATTTGTCGCAAATACGTTTAATAGATTAATTGCCTGTCAATGTCCGACCTTTAATCTCACCTACTTAGAATATGGATCAGTGGGGGCACCACCGAATGTGCAACTCACCTGGACTGCACTCGTCCCAACACCTTTTCGCAGAGTTTGCAACTTTTTTCGAGCTATTATTCCTCCGCGGTACTTCTTTTACCTTGAGAAACACAAAGTTTTCCCAGACTGAGCTTATGGTCAACCTACCCGGGTTCTAATTGCGTTGACTAAGTTCCCGTTTGGCTGCTCTTTGTTACTAATTTTCGATTATAAGCCTCTACGGAGGTATTAAATGGATTTGAATTTATAGTTCTCCAGACTTATTATCCAGAACTCTGTGTCTGCAACTTTTGTAAATTTGAGAACACTCAAATGTGTATTAAGCCTTGTACCCTTTTGAATTTTGAAAACTCTGCTAAAAAAAATTGTTAGAACCGGATGCGATGTCCATACAGTCTCATTGTTTTCACTTCATTCTCTTCTTCTTTCTTTTTCAGAAAACCCTACTTTCCCATTTTCTATATTTTTACATCGTTAAACTCCCTATTTTTCATTCTTTAAAAGAAAACCAAATTTGCATGCAGTGGTGGTACTGCTGCCTACATACCGGCGCTTTACTACCACTACTTTTTACAGAGTTGTGTGTGTGTGTGTCTTTGTTGCGGCCTCCTACTACTGGCGCAACGAACTTTGTTTGTGTATGTTCCTAACTGCTATGTACCCAAAAGAAAAAAGATGACATGACTATTGTTGTTATTCCTTTAGAAAAAATATAAATTTAGCATAAACAATTATAGGTTTAATAATAAAAAATACAATTTTCATAATTGGGTCGTAACAAATTTCTTGTTTCTTCAGATTGGATAAACCGATTTTGATAAAATTTGGAATAGTTATAGGAACCGTACTTCTGATAAATGTATAGAAAATAAATAGAAAGTTTAAATTGTTTAAACAAATTACAGTTTTAATTTTTAATTTTAAAAATAAACAATGTTCTCGATTGATTTTGGAATTTTTTTTAGAATCATGAAGAGGGTTTTTTCAAGATTCTATTGCAAGAATTAAAGAGCAGGATTCCCTATGACTTTAATAGATATAGCATTTTAAGTTTTATTGAAATTGTTATTGTTAAATACAAAAAAATCTATTATTCTGTTCAAGTCTGATTTATAATTTTTTAAATGACCAAGTTAATTTTTCAAAAATTACAAACGAGTAGTTAACATATAGCTTACTTCCTTACCTTATCGATTTGGTTTTTTAAGGTTTCATGTATGATAATTTTCTTTAATTTTTAATGAGTAAACATTTTCCATCGTCTTTAAAAGAAAATGTAGTGTTAATTTATTCAAATTGTGTCAATTTTAAAACTTTTAAATTAGTGGATTTATAATTATTGTCTCGAAGTAATTTTTAATTACCTCAATCTACAAGTGTTTAAATTTAGCAAGAAATTTATTTGGAAAAAATCTACAACAAAACGGCAATATGACCCAACCAAAATAATTGAATATAAAGTTGGTCCGCAAGTATACGCATTTGAAAATCACTCTATATTATAATGAAATTTTGTCGCCGCCGCAGCTTCAGGATTATTGATCTGGCGATTTCTAATTAACATCTAATTTGGAGGTTATGTTTTACAAAATCAAAATCAGAAATTACCTCAAAAGCAGGCGCAGATCCAGGGGGATGGTTTAGGTGCTCATGACCATCCCCTTTGAAGCTTTAGATTTAGATGAAAGTGAGAAAGATAATATTATAATGCTGTCTTTTTCTCTCTCATATGTAACCTCCCCAAAAGATCTTGTCTGTGGATCCGCCCCTGCTCAAAAGTAGATAAAATCCTCTTCTCCTCCTGTTGCAGAATTTTTTAGGCAATATGAGAGGCTTGACAGTCCGACGAATGGATGGACGTTTATTAGTTCAAACAAATTATCGAATTCAAAATTGATCCGTAACTACCCGGAATTAGTCTAATAAGCAAATTTCTGAGTTCAAAATTAATCTGCAAGTGACAGCATTTAATAACAAATTAATCCGGAAATAATCCGACTGCAGATCTAAAGTCACCCATACTTTGAAGAAAATAAGAAAATAATAATAATATTAATAATAATAATTTAATGAATCATATCACTAATAATAATAAAAAATTGTCTGGTTCCACTTAACATCATGCAGGTCAACCAACTTAAAGTTCTAGATTTAAATGACCCTGAAATATATTATTCCTTATAAAAAATAAAAGAAAATATTAAAAATTTTACGTGACATACATTTCTTGATTTTATTATTATTAAAATAACAATTTTAAAAATAGTTTTAAAACCAAGTTGCCCAAGAAATTGTTCAGACTGTTCTTCTTTCTTTAAAAACAATTAGAATGTATGTGTATGTAACCAAATATAAACTCCTTACAGGATTCATTACTTCACAATATCATTTCTGTGTAAAAACAATGTATTGTCTGTCGGTGTATTAAATAATAAATGAATAAGGGAATCACCAGCAAACAAATAACAATTATTAACGCGTTTGTATAATTTAGAAGCACTTTTGTTGATTAATTTCTATTTTCCATATTTTTCATCTAAATCATATTTTGACTTTCTAAAAATCCATCCGCTTCAACGAATTATATAATAAAATCGTATTGTTCCAATTTATGAAATACTTTTGTGTTTTGAATAAAATCTGATTGAAATGACTTTGCTCTGCCTTTTCATCTGGTCCGTATAATAAACTGTTTAACATTGATTTTATTTTACATCATACTCTCAATATTTAGAACCAAAATTATTAAACTTATCCAGACAATGGCAGGTAAGAAGGTAAAATTTACGCATCCTGCACTTGCAACTTTCAAAACTTTTATGTTGAATTTTGAAAATTGTCTACCTATCATTGAATTCCTGTATAATTAATTTTTTGTGGAATTAGAGTGAATTGATCCTCATAATTTGATTCTTTGACCCATTTCTACATTGCGGTACAGAATAAAATTTGCAGTGAAAAATGGTTTCTGTATAGAGTTTGATATCATTTCATTGACTTGACGACGTGAATGGAGCATTTTTTCTACTCAAATGTGTTTTTATTAAGACAGAATTTTCTCCACGCGGTTTATTGGATGAACACGTGACGTTGTAGGATTCAAGTATTTTGCGCCGATAAATGCTGTCTAAAGCGCAAACTCTCTAGTGAAATGAAAAGGAACTAGTACATTATTGCAGCTTTAATCGATGCTGCGCACCGGGCACCCATTCATTCTGTCTCACTATACGTTTGGTGTTTACGACTTTACTAAAATACTTTACACTTCATTCTCGAGCATGAAATGTCTCTTTTCTGCATTATCATTATTCCTATTGAGGAAGCACATTAATTTTCATTCAACACATTTCTCTTCGTAAAGCAGGAAATATGTTTAGACAAAACACTTTTCTAACACATGTATTCTTGATTTTCATTCCATTTACACATTAATGTTAGAACATTTTCCAAAAGTATTTTAGATATTTAGAAATGACTTTTTTCCATTGTTAAGTATTTTTGTAATTAAATTGAGTTATTCCATAAATCTGATTTTAGACAATCTTGACTTTTTGAAAAATGTACTTTCAAACCTGTCTTTCAATAAGAGATTTTATGAATGAAGAAATGCCAAAAACTTAATGAGTCCGACAAGAAAGTTTTCTCATCGCATGAACTCAGTGAATTATTATCGTTCGAAATTTCTTGAAGTCATGTTTGCTTTTATCAATCAAAATGATGCAATCTAACCATGCGGAAACTTGAACGTGCAAGTGGCCAGCATCCTGACTCGCGTTTCCAGGACATCTTATCCTATATGAACAAAAATCCCTACACGTGTTGGTTTTGAAAATTAATATCGGAATATGAGAGTACTTGCTTTGTGAAAAATAGGACCTGAAAGGATTTCATTTATCGATAGTGCTTGAAATAAGCGATTTCGAAGGTCTGTTTCACCCGGATTTAGGGAACAGGGTCTATCCCGTAGCGCAGTCGCCTAGACAACGGCGGCGCCACGTGCATGTATGCGCACATTACGCCGTTTTGATACCATAGTGTGTGCAAGTGAAGAAGCGAGAGCTCCCGGATTTCGACAAAGACGAACCTCTTCATGGGATAAAAAGGGGGATTGCGAGGGTGAAATGGGGACATACCGGGTGGAAAACGAGAGAAAACCGCTACGATGTACCGCAGTAGGGGTGGCGAGCTCTGAGCCACCTCCCCCCGTGGAAAACGTCATTGGCACACTGACGCATGGTTGACGCACTCCCCATCAGTGTCACACGTTTTATCCCTTTTTCCCATTACCCCCTTCGATTTTCAAATCAACGTGCGCGAAATACACACCGGATATGTTTAACTCTTCTTTGTGCAAACTGAACCCTTTCGTCTTCTGTTCCATGTGCTTCAGCTGTCTAAAATTTCTTCTTTCGCGAGTGTAAAAATAACCCGACAGATAAATCGGATGTGCAAACATTCTATTTTTGTTGTGGAAATGTTAAACTCGAATTGCACGAATTTTGAAATAAAGTTGATCTCGAAATGTTGATAAATTGCAATAGGGTCCTGCAAGTATTAGAATCCTGTTGTATGAATCTTAATCTTGATGTATTTGAATCTTGAAATAAAACTATAATCAAATCGACACGTGTAAGTTATGAAATTGCATACATGATTAACGAAAATTAAGCATAAACTTTTAATTTTGCGCCACCTTTAAATTGCATTTTTAGAAATTTTGAAGTAAAGTTGTAACCAGATTTTGAAACAAAAATTTTTGAAATCAAGAACAAACATCAGGAAATAAAAGCGTTGTTCTACAAAGAAATAGAAATGTTTTGACAAAGATTCCGATGAATTTTAAAATAAAACTCTACAATTCTTGAAGTGACACAAAAATCTTGAAATGTGAGACGAAAATTAAAATTTGGCAAAACTAGTTTCGTCCGAACCTCAAAGTGAAACAATACGAGTCTTTTGATACAGTTATGTATATATCTAGAAAAGAAGTTGCACGCAAATTCTAGATGTTTTGAAACAGTGTACAAACCTATTTTAAAAATCTCGAAATATGCTTGTATACATAAAAAGACGAATCACAATGGATGGGAAAAATAACTTGAATTATGAAAATTAAAAACTGAAAGGTGCTTATAACTGATGTGAATCCAAATAAAATAAAAAAGAATGCTGACAATGTCGAAATCTACCTTTGTGCAAAATAAAACAGAAAAACTAAAAAATTAGTGTACAGAAATATTGTCCAAATTGATACAAGTAGACACTGGATCAAAATGACACAAACCTCGATTTAAGGATTAGAGATTCCGTATACGAGAAATGAATCCCAGGAGAGATTTTATCACGTGATTACTAGAACTGATCTTGAGAGACAAAGCTCTAATGAACTGAAATCTAGAAAATTAACTAGTCCATTTGGTTTAATTAGCCAATGGAATCGGTTCAATTAATCAATTGAATCAGTTTAATTAGCCAATGTTTTGACAAAGAAATTAATTTTAGACCAACAGTTTTGTTACCTTGTTCATGACCTTGACTCTGACCTAGAAGCTTTCGTCGATACAATTTACTTGCTCTTCCTGTAATGCAGATAAAACTTTTTCAGTTTTTGTTGGCCGAAAACGTATTATTGAAGAAAATTATTTTATTTCATATGAAAATTTATATTAGAGTGACAGTAACAGGATAAACATAAATAGAAAAAAGTGTGTTGTGTCCTCGATGCAAATCGATGCGGCACAATAGTGGTTGGAAGCATTTCTCTTTTAAAAATAGTGAAGAATTTCTCTCTGGGAATTTTTAGTGATCCGGAAGCCGTAAATATTCAGTGAAAATTGTCGAGTTTGTTGAAAAATTGGATAGATTTGAATAGTGACAAAAAAAGGTAAATGTATAATAATATAAAAATGTTGAAATAATATCCACGTTTAAATAATAGTTTCAATAATAAAATTGAATAGAGTGATATACTAATAGAATCAGAATTATAGTGATACAAAACATGACATAAAAAATCAAAAGTGTGAAGATTAAAGTGATAATGATTCCAGAGTAAGGAGACTGTAGAATCAAAACACATAAGATTTGACATTTTGTGAAAATAGAAAAAGAATTGTACAAAAGAGATAAAGAACGTGAAAACATGATGTGAAACTCATGTGCATGTGAAAATTATGAATAAATACAATAATTATGAAATTAAAAAAAAACAAACAAAATTGATAAAGAATTTAAAGATAATTTTTTCGTGGAACTAAAATTAGTGTGAGTATAGAAAAATATATTATTTGTATAGTTACAAAGACATATAACAATGACAGAAATAAAAAAATGATGCAGTGGATGGAAGAGATATCAAGATGAAAATAGGATAGAACAGCACAATAGCAAAATGAAAAATGTGTAATGAAAGTAGGAATATATAAAATACGGAAGAAAATTGGTATACGAAGTAAACTTACAAAAGTTCGAACTAAGAAAAATAAGTTACTGTTGAAGTCCGACTGTTGAAATTTACATATCTAGGAATCAATTGTTATCAACAGTCACTTTCATTAGCGGAGAATTTTATTAGCTGATCAATTGTTATTTACAGAATAATTGTTATCAACACAAAAATTGATATTAACTGAAAAATTGATATTAACTAAAAAATTGATATTAACTGAAAAATTGATATTAACTAAAAAAATTGATATTAACAGAAAAATTGATATTAACCGAAAAATTGTTATCAAAAGAGAAATTTTTATCAACAGAGAAATTTATATTAACAAAGAAATTGTTATTTACAGAGAAATTGTTATTGACTGGTAACTTTATTACAAAGAAAACTTGTTGCTGCGTTTATTAAAGAGTTATAAAGACGTCGTGCCAAGTCGTTAAGATACTCACGAGTCTCGAGAGGTAATTGACAAATTCATGTCTTTCTAGAGCATAAGATAGAATCAGATAATTATTTTTTATGCAAGATTCAACCGCTATTGAATTCTCGCTTTTGCATGTCAGGAAAAGTGTCTCTTTGATATTATCAAAGAGGTCATCGTTTAATAGAATCGATTTAGAAACTTAATTAAATGTTGGAACAGTTACCAAAGAGGAAAAGTGATAAATATCTATCCAAACTGAATTTTAAATTGAGGCGAAAAGTGATAAGATAAAAATAAATGGTAATGAAAAAGGCCTTATAAATATATATTCTTTAGTAACAATATATCATCAGAAATTCAAGTGCAACTATTAAATACATTTACTGCTGAGTTTAGCAACTGGTTAGTGGTTATTTTACAACGTTACTCAAGTGAATCGCTGCTTTAATAGATCATAAAGTTATTATAATATAAAATTGATAAAAACAATTGACTTACGTATTCATGTATTAATTCATAAATATACTGAATCGTTTTAAAAACTAGATTTACGGAATCATGGATTTACTGATTCATGAATTCACTGATTCATGAATTCACTGAAAACTAAATCGTAAATGTCCTAAAAATTAAATTGACTAAGCTACAAATTTAATAAATCCTAAAATTATTAAATAACCAAGTTGATAAAAGGAATCATTAGACGAAGGATACGAAATTCGTGGTGGCGATTAGACGCGAGCCTCGGGATCATATTCGAGGATTGAATGCATCCGCGGAGCCTCTGATTGAAATGAGCAGTAAAGAATGGGACTACGAGGCACTTCCGGAAGTGACTGCGGGAGTGATATTGTCACCGACGTCAACTCCACCGACAATTCAAAAAACACAACCTACACCGAGAGTCTACTTCCAGGCCGAAAATCTGGCATCCATCAGAAGAAGAAGCAGCTCGAGGCAGTTTGCTTCACAATCGTCTTACCGAAGGCGAAGTCGGAGCATGAGTGCCTGGAGCGATCTTTCGAGAGCTTCTTTCAAATTCGAGGAAAGGTAAGTCACGTTTCAAGTAGAATACGTGCCCCTAACAAAATGAAAATCCTAATTGAATTGCATGTTTTGGAACACAATGCCCTTCCGAAAAGACATTTAAGATGCATTTAATTTTAAACTTATTTAACTTTAGTGTCATTCGGCGTGGAATTGAGGGTTGGTAATAACATGTATGAGAATTATCAAAACTCAAGGTAGACTGATAAAATATAAAAATTGGGAAAATACAAAAATATTTATAAAAAGAGTTTTAAACATACAAGCATTCAGACCAGAAACTTTTAACGTGAAAAAGTTCCCGATAATTTGGCAGGAATGGTCCTCGGGAATTTTCTGGTGAATTCCCGCCAAACTCTCGGAGAACATAAAGAGCACTAGGAAGTCATCAGTTTTTTTTTCGAAATTAAGGACTGGGAAGCACCTAGACCGAAGTCCAGGTCGTTTTGAATTAACATCTCCTGAGAAAGTTGTCGATTATTTTTAAAGTTAGGTTTCGGAAAGCAAATCCATTCCTATGTCTAGATCATTTTGGATCAACTTTTTTGGGGAAGTTTAATGTAAACATATATCTAGGTTCAGAAAGCACCTGGAGATTGGCGACCTTAAGGTGCTACCTGGTCATCAATTCCGAAAGTGTTAAATAAAATTCCTCGGCGAAGTTGATTCAAAATCTCCTAAACGTTAGGCTGACAGTCAAGTGCTTCATGAAACCCAACTTTAAGTTTTAGTAAACTAATCCATGGACCTTGATCTCATCTTTAGGCCGTCTAAAATACTAGTATTAAATATTTCGTAGTGATATTCAAGAAACCGAAAAATAAAGTAATATTAAAGAAATGCGGGCTAGTTACTTTGAGATATTAATTCCTACACATCCTGGACTTTCAAAAGTATTGAGTTAATATTTGTTGATGTTAATTTGTTGGATCCGTATAATTGTAGTAATAGATTTTAATTTTGTTTATTTAAGGTCCATAATTTGTATAATATACATTTCTACATCATTAGCTTTCTCCCTTCAACGAAGGGCCTCTTCAGATGAAGTATTAACTGTAAAATTTACTAAATTTATATTTTCAAATATATTGGCATCTTAATGTTAATGTTAACAACAAAATGGTAAACATGACCTAACTTACCAAAAGTATGGTACCTTCATACCATACTTTATTGTATTGAGTAAATTTCTTTAGAAGTTGACCCCTTATGACCTGGACTAATATCTTTAGATGCTTCCAGGTCCTTAATTTATTAACGAAATCGAAACATGTTTGAAACGATAACGATATAATTAAACCGAAAAGTATGTTTATTCCTTGCAGAAAGAAGCAAACATATCGAAAGAATTAAAACTCGATAAATCTACGCAAACATGTGATAATTATTACAACCCTAATTTTGTAAATATTTAATCGGAATTAAAGTCAGTAAATAAAGAACTTGAAACAAAATTGCGAAGGAAAACTGTGAAATTAAATAATACTATAATATATTAAAATAATTGCGAAGTCTATTGGAAAAAGAAATATTACAGATTTCTAAACAAAAATATATTTTACGATCCACTGCTAGAAAATGTTAAGAAAACTAAACAACTACAATATTTCCGACAAAATTGAGGCTGGAGGGAAAATAGCCATGAAAGTACGGTTGTTATTCTGTGAACTGTTGACAATAATGTTAATAGAAGAAAACATGGAAATGAAGACACACAAAGAAAAATCAATGTATATACAAGTAGTTGCTGAAAAAATATACCAAGAAAATGAAGCAGTTTAAATAATTAATGTGAATTTAACAATTCAATTCCAAACTATCAAGTGCCAGAAAGAGATAGTCGACAATTGCAATACAAAGAAATGAGATTTTTCAAAAGAAGGAAATCATGCAGAATGTACAAGATTTGTGGAGGAAGATAAAAATTCAGCAATTGCACCAGAGGTGAAAGATACAATCGCAAAGAATTACAAAAATAAAACAATTTCTTCTTGATGCAATCTAGATAATTTAAATTCAAAAAGTTTGAGCAAACAAAAATTTTACAAAAAGTTTACAAAATCGAAGCATTGTAAATATGATAATAAACAGAATATCGGATTCTTGAAATTTGCACCATTTGAGCATTACATTTCTACACAATGATGATCATGACTTTATCTATATTTTATTAATTTGACGTTTGCAGTTGTAAATAAATAAATGTAAAAGTCATTTAAAAATGTATATACTTAAAGAAATTATTTTATTTAAAGAATGATAATCAAACATCAAAAGAGATCAATTTTAATAAGTTTTGCTTCATATACAGAAAGCATTGTAATCGTATCGATTTTTCAAAAATAGTTTAAATCAACTATTTTTCATTTAAAAAATATATTAAAAAAGTTTAAAATCAATGTCTAGATGTGTGTGTGTGTGTGCGTGCATGTGTGTCACGTTTTTCTTGTCGACAGGATATCACGAGAATAATATGACCGAATTTAATGAAATTTGGTAGAGATATGGTACTCTTAATACCTAATCTAAAAACAGTATAAGGAATTTTTAGAAACACTCAATCAAAATTATATTAGCACATCTTCTCTTTAAAAAAAGTGGTTTTTTCATTTATAACATTTTTCTTGACTAAAATTTAATATAATAGATTGAAAAATTATATTTTGTGCGACGAAACGAATTGATTATAAAGTATATATTACAAAATAATTACTATAGTAAATTGTAATTTCTTAAAACATTTTGAGGTTTAAAATTTTGATATACTTGAAAAATTGACACTTTTTAATGGTAGTTACTTTGAGAAAGATTTTCTATACTGAAAAATGAACGGGGCAAAGGGAATATGTGGCTCCCAATTCAAGAACTGGTCGGACGCTCGGATGGCTTGAGAGTGATGGCCCCTGGAAAATTTTTGAAGCAAATTTTCAAAATCAAAGAATACTTTTTCTTTTAAGGTAGATTTGTTTAAAAACAAAAAACACACATTTTTCTCATATGGACTTTTTTTCTGCGATGCATATTTTTAATATTAAATTAGAAAAACAAAAAAAAGTTCTTTAAAAAAACAATTACTTTTTTATAATTACACCGCCATATCTCAGCCAAATTTTTTTTTTAAATTTAATGAAATCTCGATCTCGAACAAAATTTTGTTAGGTATACAATTTACAAGCGCAATGGGTTCGGGTCCTGTTTGTCTCCTTTCTTGTGTAACATTTTTAAATGATTAGACCAATGATCCGGCCCACATTTCAAATCCATAATTTTATTAAAGAAAACGCTCATATATTTCAGCCAATTAATCGGTAGATTTTCTATAAATCCATATGTTACTCCATCAGGACCGGCAGCTTTATTTGATTTGTATTTTTTAAATGTTAAAATAATTTCTGAGATAGTAATAGGAGCGTCTAAACACATATTAGATTTTCCATTAAAAAAGATATTTGAATTTATGGGATCAGGATTATAATGCGAGTAATGTTTTTGAAAAAACTGATACCAGTCGTTCAAATCAATTTCCTCCTGCTGAAATATTTTACATCTGTAATTATCTATTATCTTCCAAAATGTCGAGGAGTCTCTAGTTTGTGCTAAACGCTCAAGAGTTTGCAAATTATAAGCGCTTATTTTGATATTAAGTAAACATTTATATTCTTTTTTCTTTGTGATCAGATTCTGTTACAATATTAAGCACCTCAAAATCTTCTGTTAAGAAAGTATCCTTTAATTTAATCCAAGCCATAGAAATTATGGACTTGCCTATAGTGTTGATAAATGTAAATTTACCCGGAGAATCGGAGGCTGTTCTGCCATTTAGTACAATACATCCATTGCTTTCCACAGATTCTACCAAATTTTCGCCTCTAGTGTTTAAAGTTTTATCTAAACTAGATCTGCTACTTAAAATATATTTACATTATCTGGTACCATACGCCCATCCATTTGATTAAGATTTTGTATTCTACAATTAAAATCCCCAACTATTATTAAAGGACTATTAAAAAATTTGGAATTAATCATCTGAAATATATCGTTCAATTCATCTGTAAATTTTTTTATATCAGATGAGGTAGGAGTAATATAAATGGTCCCCAAAATAAAATTTAAATTACCTAACAAAAAAATCTAACAAATATACTATTTCCAGAGATCTTTAGTGTGTTACAAGTACATTTACTCTTCTTGAAAATTATGATCTGGCCTCCACTTGTTCTCCCCTTTATTGAGTTTTTTACAGCAGGACTGAAGATCATGTCTTGAAATGATAAGATCCTTTAGAGGAGTTGTAAGCCAGGTTTCTGCAACACACACGATGTCGAGGTCACTCAGATCGAAAGATAAATCCTTGAAATTTGTCCAACCTCTTATATTCCAAAAGAAGATCCGAGGGTTGACTGGTCCTGATCTTAGTTATGATTTATCAACTGGTGGTTCTTTCGTAGCAAAGTCTTTAGATATAAAAGGTTTAATCGATGGTTTAATTAAAGTTGTATTCTTTTTAAAACCTTTTCTGTCTTGTTGTTTTTGCTAGTTGATCTATCTCTCTTACGTCTTAAATTGGGTGGCCTTGTATTCAATGTATCATCACTGTTATAATACGTGAATTATTCAATATTACAAAATCATTTAGATGTTCATTTTAATATTCGAGGTGCCATCTCTCTATATTATTCTGCGAATGTTTTTATAATTGATGAAGACGAATTAATACGTAGAGAGAGGTGACTCACATCTCGATAAGAGTTCAGTTTGTCGTTAGCTCTAGCACAAGTAAAATGGCATGCTTGCCTAAAGATAATTTTAACTTGTACTAAAATACATTTCCTTTTACTATTAA
>WNHD01002569.1:0-14896 GCA_011057455.1 Ganaspis sp. Gsp50 | reverse complement strand
TTGCTTTAAATAAATATTTTATTTGGCAGAAATAAAATTTATTTGAAACAAATAAATAAGTTAGTTGGTTCTGAGACAAATATACCATTTCTCTGGGTGCACGAATTCTTTTCTCTCAGTGTTGATTTAATACATAGGAAAATGAAATGCTCAAGTCTGTAAAATGTTTTACACTGAGAGGAACTTTTGTTTGATTTGAATATAAAAATTTGTTTAATTCAAACATAAATGAATCAAACAAAGAATTTGTTCCATTTAAATAAAATTTTGTTTGATTCAAATAGTCGAACATAGAATAAGTTTGGTCTTTTTCTTTGTTTTAAATATAAATTTGTTTAATTCAAACAAAATTTTATTTAATTCAAATAAAATTTATTTGATACAAACAAATTCTTTAATTGACCACGTTAATTTTGAATCAACTAAACATTTTTCTCAGTGTAGAAAAAATGTTTCTTTTCAAAATGTTTTTATGATTGCACAGGAAAAAAATGTTAAATTACAAGATGAACTTGGATTTTTACAAGCATATGACTGTAGAATTCCAATTTAACTTGGAATTTAAGAGGTGATGCATTGAAAAAAAAAACGTTTTGTTTTTTCTGTGTGCACTGAGAGAAAAATATCTTTTGATTTAAAGAAATAACTTTCTTTTGACTTGTATCTTTGATTCAAATTTCATTTTTCTTTCATTTAAAGAAATTTTCTCTGATTCCAAGAAATTTTCTTTGTTTCAAACAAATTTTATGCCTTTAATTCAAAAAAATATTTCTTTGACCGTATATCAATACTAGAGTTTCTTAGATGTAATGCAGACATTTCTTTTAATAAAAGAAAATATCTTTGAATCAAAGAAATTTTGTTTGAATCAAAGAAACCTTCTTTGATTTGAAAAGAAATTTCTTTGATTCAAATCAGAGAAGTCAAAGAAAGTAATTTTTTTTAATCAAACGAAACTTTTTTCTGAGCGTGTTTCTAATAAAAAAATTGTGTTGGAAGCGCGGAATCTGTAAATATCATTTATATTTGTAGCCCCTAATAGTAGGCAATGGTAGACTTGAAAGCACTGGCGTAGAATCGTTCTTTGCGAGTTTAACACACGTATTGTGCAGAATCCTGGGACAAGCGCAAAGCAAGTCCTGGTTGCCTAGTAACGGGGATTCAGATTGAGGGCTGAAAATTGAGAAAGTTGAGAAATTTGTCTGACTCCCGTTTCAGTTAATGTTAGATTGGCGTTAAAATCGCCTTGTCGCGACAGAAAGTCTGCAAAAATGCGCTAGAGGGTGAAAAAGAAAGTACGCACTCTAAAAATTCACAAAAATCTGTTGAAACCACTGTCGATTCATCATGTCAATAGGTATGACTTATGCAAAGTATTGCAGTCGTCTTTCCACAATATTTTGGCATTACTCCAAAAAAAATTGATGTTGCTTTTTGTAATTATTCAACCGTGCGACTTTATGCGTATATCTGTGTATGCAACAAGCCTCGCTCCCGCAAACTTTGGCTAACGTTTACTTTTATTTTAATTTTTTTAATTTATTCACCGCTGTATCGCTTTATTAAACCAATTATTTTTCACATCGAAAAACTTGCTCTGTGTGCAAAGTATGTAAAATGCACACGTATGTAAGAATTAGTGATATAAAAGTATAAAGTGAAGATATAGAACGAAAGCTGGAAAAGAATTGTATTTTACACAATTATTTTTTAAAGTGATTTTGAAAAATTATTATCTTCGAATAGTAGGCGGTTTTATGCACTATTTCAAGTTACTCGTCATTCCGGCATCATTTTGAACGTCCCATTGGCCCATTGCCACTAAATGGTCATTGCGAAATAGCTTCCAGTTTTGAATATAAATGCACCATTTGCACATTCTTTAAATAACAAAGCATATTTTGAAATAGGGAACTACACAAAAGTTGCTCAACATAAATAAACTTTGGCTTCAAAGTTTGCGAAAAAATGTCTTGGGGAAGACAATTTTCATTTTCCATTCATAATTTTATTTCTATTGAATTTACTGTAATTAAAATTATTCATTATTTACTTTTAATTTTTTAATTTCATTTATTTATAATGTTTGAATTCTAACTTTTTTCTGGATTGTAACATAACAGTCAACTCTATGAATAGTTTTTTTTTAAGACAGGAATAGTGCCACTAAAACTCTACGAATAGTGCCGGTTTTCTTTTGTTCTCGAGCTTACTTTGTTTCCTTTGTGCAAATTTGTGCACATCTGCGGCACTATTCACAGAGTTGACTGTATAAAGAATTATTCGCTATTTTATCATTTCTTCTCAAATGTTGATCAATCTCGTGTAATTTCTTTTTAAAAATAATGTTGTTAATTTTAACTTATTTCTATAAAAATAAGTTTGTAAAAGTTGAATCATATATTGAACATAAGTTCCACAGATGCTGACCTTGTTCTACATGCTACTTGTGCGAAATGTATATTTATGTGCGTAATTGCGTAATATATGCGGCACAATATGTTTCCAGGTATTCTATCGAGGACTAATCAAGAGTAATATCACATATTGTTTGCTTAATTGAAATTTGTATCAACCGGAATTAGAGTCAAATCAATATGATTTCTATCATTAGGATATAGTTATAAGAATCAAAGTTGTATCGTAAATCAAAATTCTCAAAATTGTATAGGTCAAAATTCTCAAAATTCTCAAAATTGTATAAGTCAAAATTAAGTAAGTTAAGTAAAGAAAATAAATAAATAAGTAAATTAAGATCATATGAAATTATAAATGAAAGTTCGAAACAATTCAGAGATCTCTAGAAACAAATAAACTAAAACACCATTTTAAATGTTCTCTTTTGAATTCGTCTTGCAACAATGCGTTCACTTTTGGCGTTTCACAATCTATTTTCCATTTCTATGTTCCGTTCTGAATGAAAAATTCTGTGATTAATTCAAGTGACCTTGGCGCGTGTTTTGAGAGAAACCTTGAATTAAAACATTGAAACGGAAGATGTTGATACTAAAGGTAGGTCAGTAATCGCGATACACAATTAGCTAGTCTAAGGACACGAAGAGTGCAAGAAGACATTTTGAAGAGGAGAAAAAGATTTTAAAGAGAAGGAGAAGAAGATTGAAATGAATAGAGGCTGAAAAAGATAGACAGGAAAGAAAGAGGCTTTGAATTCTCAACAGAACTCCGTTCTCCAGTTGTTCCTATACCTTCAGTCTCGTGAACGAACTCTCTTAGCCAACATCGCTTTTACGCCAGCGATCTTAATAAAACACTATGTTTCACTCCTGAGAGGATTTATTTACCTCTCACTCGCTATTGTCAGTTTTATAAATTTTTAAACAGTGTCTTTTGATAAAAACGGTGAATCACGAATCTGAGGTGAGTCATCTTTCAGAAAAGAAAAAAGTACATTTCCTGCTCAGGATTACTTCAAATTTTGAAGATTTGGGATTTTTTTTTATAATGTAGTTTTCTTGTAAAGTTGTGGTTTTAAAAAGTGATGATTGTTCAAAACATGTGAATAAAGAATAAAGGATTTATTTATGTTACTTTGTTATAAAATTAACTACATCGTGTTTTGTAAAATTAAACACATTCGTGAGACATTAGTACGATTCCAAAAAATATGTAATATTAATTTTTTTAAAATATTCTTCAATCAAGAAATACACAGTATATAAGTAATTTCGGCCGTTATTTATAAAAGAAAGAAGTGAATACTTTGTTTACACTTTGTTTAAACTTTGTTTACACTATGTTTAAACTTTCTTTACACTATGTTTAAACTTTCTTTACACTTTGTTTAAACTTTCTTTACACTTTGTTTAAACTTTCTTTACACTTTGTTTATACTTTCTTTACCCTTTGTTTACACTTTGTTTACACTTTTGTTTACACTTTTGTTTAAACTTTGTTCACACATATTACAAAAACTCTAAAAAAAATGTATTTGATTCAAATAACCATTTACTTGTCTATTATCAAATAAATATTTATTTGAACCTGGTAATTATTATTTGAGTCCAATAAACAATATTTGATTCAAATGCAGAAATAATTGTTTCAAATGCCATTTATTTGATTCAAATAATAATTACCTGGTTCAAATAATAATTACTTGGTTCAAATAAATATTTATTTGATAATAGTCAAGTAAATGGTTATTTGAATCAAATAAATTTTTTTTCAGTGATAAACTTTAATAAATATAGAAAATTTATCTCATCGATTTTTATTCAGTTTTTGAGAGAAACAGGATTCTTGATTAGAGCCAAAACGGGATAAGATAAGGTTCTATTAAAATCCAACCCGCTTTCATAAATTCTTGAATCACACTTTGTACACAATGCAGCGATATATCACAGAAAATAATTGAAATAGGATTTTTTAATATCGAAAAAAAGTGCTCTGCATTCTGTGTTTATGTAACAGAAAAGAAATATTAATTTTTCAAGACGGAAGTTCTTTCATGACCTAGTATATTATCTGGTTGATTTGACATTACCTGATTAATAGAAAAGGTGAAACGAAAGCATAAAAAATTTTCATCCATTGATTATACCTTAAAGCCGAAGATAAACAGTGCCAGTGAAACTACAATTCTAGCACTATTATAAATAGTCTCTCGAGACTGCTCTACTCATGAAGCAACGCTATATGTGAAGTTCAATTCGTAACGTAACTAACGAGGTATCTAATTAACAATTCATAAGTGAGCAATTTTTATGCAAAACTTAACTTCCATATCATTAAACTCAGTCTTTAAACATAGCTCTGTTTTGTTGTAAACAAAGAAAAAAGATGTTTAATAAAAGTGGATTTCACAACTCGAACGTACAAAAGTTCAATTACTGATTGTTCTTTTTTTCTAGTAAAAAATAAAGTAAATATAATAAAAATAAATAATAAACTTTTTTTTGCAACAAATCTAACTAACGTATTTTTATTTAAATTTGTATAAATCAATTTCATAAAATTTGCAACAATTATAAACAGTGGTATTTAATTCCAAATACTATTGCTATGATAATATAATAATATATATATAATAATAATATATTTGCTATTTAACGAAGTTTTTTTTATTGTTTTTCCTTTCTCGCAAGAAAGCATTGTTTAACAAATAATTATTAAGCTTTCGATTGACGTAGTACATTTTTAGAAATTTCTTTTTTTGTACCCAAATTTTTGAAAATTTACATTTTATTCTAAGTAATAAACAACAATAAGCACTAATAAACTTTTAATATATTCGTGACCAATTTTGTGAATGAACCGGTTTCAATAGACTGTTCAAATACTATTCAAATATACTAGTAAGTTTAATTTAGAAAAGTGTTTTATAATAGTTCGATTGCTTATGTGAATGGCAAATAAAAGAACACGCATGTTTTTCTAAACTACACGTCAATTGATTCATTATGAGTCACTCAACTTCATCTTAAACTACTTCTCAGCCCTGAGAGTTTTAATGATCACTTGAAATTATTCTCGAAACTAATTATCCGAATTAGCGTGACTTATTATTAGAATCAAGCTTTTCTATCATTTTATTTGCTTTTTTACTTTCCGTAGAATTGCATAATTACTAAAATAACAGCAGTTAATTTACTTCATTCTGTTTCATCCGTAATTCAATATTTTAATTTGTCGAGATTGTAAACTGTTGTGTCATCAATAAATATCCATATTGTTTTTTTACTGATTTGTAATGATTAATTTAATAATTTTTTTTAATTTTAATAATTTTTATAACACTTGGATAGAAAGAAACTTTTATTAGAAAGGATTTTTTCTTTCGAAGCTCTTTCTTCTTAATTTTGTCTAAACAATTTTTGGTAAGTCCAACACGTTCCACAATATGTTTTTCAATTTTATTTTTAGTTTCAATTTTATCGTAATTCTTAGTTTCCCAATTTTTTTAATACTAAACAAGAAATCTAAAGAAGCATTTAACCAAATTAAATATTTTTAATTTCTAATATTTCTAATTTCTAATATTTCCAATTTCTAATATTTCTAATTTCTAATATTTCTAATTTCTAATATTTCTAATTTCTAATATTTTTAATTTATAATATTTCTTATCATAATTTTTATTCCATTAATTATAGTAGTTTCAAGAATCCCAAGTTGGAAATCATTTATATGTATTCTTGGCACGTTTCTTTTTCGTTCATTGTGTTTTGAACCCTTTTTGTTTCTTTCATAAAAGCCCCAGTAAAGCGTTTAAATAATGTTACTGCCAACATTCTTAAAATATATTTCCAGTAAGCATACAAAAATATTATTTTCATGCGAAACAGGAAATTCATAAAGAAGGTACTTCTCTCGCTTCTCTTTTGTTCTTATTCGTATACTAAACGGAGCATTGTGAGTGTTGAATAATAAACCAAGTACCCGTATGTTTATCGCGGACTATATGTGGGTTTTCAGTTGAAAAAAACTGCGGTTAGCACGTGTAAAGCTCGTATTTGCAATTCGAGTTTACGACTTTTGAGATTGAAATAGAGCTGCGAATACCAACAGGGCCACAAAAGCCGCAAGTGGTTTATCAATGTGACCCACAACTTACACTTGAACAAGTACATCATACAGCCTATTTATATTTCGTTTGTACAGGTGACACTATCTCGTGAACATGATATTTAAAAAATGAAACATACATACTCTCTGCAAATATTTGATAAAGAAATGTACAGTAATCGTTGCTTTAAATCGAACAACTTTAGATGATAAAATATATATACTGGAAAATATATATATATATATATTTCACGTAAATTTCGGTATTTTATTGCTTAAACATTAGTAAATTGCTGTTAGAAATTGCATATTGAAATATGAATCTGAATTTTTGAATTGAATTAAAATTAATCTGAATATTAAATAAACATTGAAAAATTAAATTAAACATGTATTCGACTTTCTTTTAATGCTTATTATTTTTAAATTTCAACAATTAAATGTTGAATATGTTATTTAAAAAATATGTAATTTAAAGATGTTACTTAAATAGTGTTATTTAAAGATGCTATTTCATAATGTACTTTAAAATAATTTTTTCCTAATATGAATGTTGAATTAATTTTTTCTTCAGTTTTGGATTGGCTTAAAGGTTTGAGGTGAATAAAAGACGAATGTTATTTAAACATTTTCTTTAAAATGTTCTTTAAAATGTTATTTGAAAATGTTCTTTAAAAGTGTTCTTTAAAAGTTTTCTTTTAAAATGTTCTTTAAATTAATGTTCTTCAAAAGTGTTCTCTAAATGTGTTCTTTAAAAATGTTCTTTAAAAATGTACTTTAAAAGTGTTCTTTAAAAATGTTCTTTAAAAATGTTCCTTAAAAATGTTCTTTAAAAATGTTCTTTAAAAATGTTTTTTAAAAATGTTCTTCAAAAGTGTTCTTTAAAAATGTTTTTTAAAAGTGTTCTTTAAAAATGTTCTTCAAAAGTGTTCTTTAAAAATGTGTTTTGAAAGTGTTCTTTAAAAATGTTTTTTGAAAGTGTTCTTTAAAAGTGTTCTTTAAAAATGTTTTTAATAATGTCTTTTAATAATGCTCTTTAAAGATTTTCTTTAAAAATGTCCCTCAAAATGTTTTTTAAAAATGTTCTTTAAAATATTATTTAAAAACTATAATAATGTAACTAGTATATAAATAATATTCATACTATTTATATAAATTCGAAATTCCTTTTTATGAATTTAAGTGGTGAAATGAAAAAAAGAATTGTGCGTAATGCTAGTAAAATTGCGAGGGTCAATGAAATTTCTGCAAGCATTGCTTCATGCATTATGCATTCATTAAAGACAAAGGGACCGTGCCCTCGATTGTTTTACTTTCCTTCCCTGTTTGCGACCACTAACCTTGGTTCCCCACTTTCCTCTTTCTCATTAACTCACCGCCACTTCAACTTTTCCCCTCAAAAATTTTCCTACATTTTTCCTCTTCATTCCTTTGAACTTTCCCTCCTCATGTTCAATTTTCTGTGCCACCAACAAGAAAAATCCAGACCAGCTGCAAATTCAGTTTCCTGTTTATTTTTGGAGCTTTGTTATAATCAAAACGTGAATGAGTCAAAAATAGTCACAGATAATTAGATGCAGAATTCCTTGTTTTGAATATTTTAAAAATAGAAACACTGATTATTTGAAGCAGAACTTCTCAATATACTGAGAAGTTCTGCTTCAATTTTTTGGCATCGTTGTTTGTATTTATGTATTAAGTATTCCTTTTCTTCACTGAGCAAAATAAATTTGCAATTATATGGACAGCTATAACTTTTAGCCTCGCTTTTAGCTACTATAGCTAATAATTAGCTGATAGAGCAAAACATTTTAGCTGTTTCAACTAATTCTTAGCTATTACAGCTAAAGAAGTTTGCTATCCATATTATAGCAAACCCATTTAGCTGGAAGAGCTATAATAATTAGCTAAAATAGCTGACTTTTTTCTCCCTGTTTGCAAAATTTTTTGTTTCGCTTTTGTTATACTTTGTGATACTTTGTTATGCTTTTGTTACACTTTGTAATACTTCGTTACGCTTTTGTTGTACTTTTTATGCTTCTGTTATACTTTGTTATGCTTTTGTTATTTTTTACATTTTGTTATTCATATACTGAAAAGAATATACAAAAAAGCAAAAAATACCTGAAGATAAATCAAATATTTGTTACTTTAAAAAAATGCGAAAATTGGCAAAAGTCGGAAATTGCACGAATTAAGTAGAATACTTTTTCATTATAATATATTATAATTTCTTAAAATAATTTAATTTTTTAATATTATTAATGAGATCATATATTATATGTGAATATGTACGTGTTACATATATGAATGCGAAAAGTTAAACAGAAGATTAGTGGAATAATTGAAAAGATAGATTTTTTTCTATTCCTTCACGTGCATTATAATACATATTATTTCTTGACGACTGCAAATTATGTTTATTCATTTTATAATGCATATTGTTAGACAAGGGCAGTGCACTCTGATCGATTTTCCGATCCAGATATGATCGTGCATTGTAAACGGTACATCACGCACTGATTTTATGATTAGCTAGATTATAGGTTTATAGAAAATCACATATTCTTTCTCTTCCGTGTCTTCTTTTAAAATTCCTTTTTAACTTTTTCATTCTTTGTTATTAAATTTCTTAACACATTTTTCTTTCAATTTCCTTTGCCATGATGATCATTATCTTCTAATTTCTCTTTTCTATCAGTTTATATGTCTCCTTTCTATTTTTATCATTATTTTCTTTTCAAATGCCCTTTTTTTGGATTTTCCGAATAGTGAACGTAAATTACATCCGAGCTGTTGAATGAAGGGAGAGGGTTCAAAGAAATGTGACATCCTGTATTTATTTTTAATTTGACACAAGGTGACATAGGACTTGATGTTCAATTATGTCTTGATCCATGTAACAATTGTTATATACATGTTTTATAAAACATTAGAGTATATATTAACATGTGTTTTATGATTGCTGTTCCTTTACTGAATTAATATTATTAATTTATCAAAGGATGCGGTTTGATTCTGAATACTATTAATTTATCAAAGGATGTCGTTTGATTCTAAATATTATTAATTATTAACAACTCTATAATAAAATAATAAAATAAAATAAATTACTAGTAAAGTTATTACATTTGTTTATGTTATTGTCACTAAATTACAAATTACAAGGCAAAATTTCCACATGGAACTAAAAGGAAAAAAATTGAGACCCTTTTTTCCAGTTATCTTTTATGGGGGTATTTTCTAATGTTTGAATCAAATAAAGATTGAAAGTACAAAATGGAAAAATGAAGTTTTAAGGAGTAGGCATTTTTGTGTAATATTGTTGATCCTTCAGGATTTGAAGTGATGCAAAGTTGTTTTCCATTTTAATGGAATGCTTAAGTCTACGCCTTTGCTCTTGGGGTCGTTGACTATAAGTTCATGTGCTTTGTGCGTTTCATCTTATGGTATTCTGCACTCAACACAATAAATCCTAAAGCCTGGTTTGTATTAGTGTAGATGCTGCAGATGAAAAAAAAATCAATTAAGTTGAATGCATCAGAAACAAGAACGTTCATTTCAGTTTTCTTCTATCAAAAACTGTATTTTTGACACTCATAATTTACTTTCCTATTTTCTTGAAAGAAAGTAATTTAATTGAATATTTGATAACACCGAATGTTGATTTGAATTTTAAGAAATTCAATGTTTAGGCTAGTTTAAAAATAAATAAAATTTAAAAATAAATCTTTTCATAGAAAGTTTGAAAGGTATTAATATGAGCTCTTCGAAACGTTTTTATTAATTATAATAAGATCCTAATGCTTAATTAACATCTTCATTAATATTATTGTCTTCATTAATATTATTATCTTCATTAATAATTCTTCATTAATATTATTATCTTCCTTAATATTCACGATATTAATATAAGTCTTCTATAATTTATTAAAAGTCTTCAAGATTTCTATTGATCCAAAAGTTTATTAATAGAGAATAATTAATTATTTTCAAACATCTTAATCCCAAGGAATTCAACATCCATTCAAGAAATTCGATGTAGTAAAAAAAAACTGATTCAAAAATGAAAATTCCTACTGATCTTTTATTCGAATTCAACCGAAAGCTCAGTTCTTATTTCAAAAAAAGAAGCTATTCTTATATTGACACCAAAAAGGTCCATTTTATTTTAATTCTGTCGATTTGAATTTTTATAATTTGTCTCTACAAGTTTTTCTTTAAAAGAATTATGTGCCAAAAAAAACTTCGCCTATGAGGAAGCAAATTTATCTTGAACAACGAAAGGCTAAAATAAAGTTTCAACTATTTTTGCAATGTTTGCAAATAAACAAATTTTATCAGAAAGAAATAAAAGGCTTTAGGTACTAAAATAAAGTGATAGCCAAATAAAGTTTAAAAAAAAACAATTTTCGCATTTTTTAGAAATTAACTAAAAAATATCTGATTTATCCTCACCTACTTTTTGATTTTTGATACATACTCTTATTTGTAAGAATTAAGAATCTTAAAAATGTACACTCTTATATGTAAGAATTGAGAGTACTTATACCTATATACTCTTAATAATTCTTACAAATAAGAGTATGTATCAAAAATAAAAAAGTACGTGAGGATAAATGAGATATTATAAATATTGAAGATTAAAGATATTAAATAAGAGTAAATAAATACATATATAAAAAAGCATAAAGCAATAAAATTTTAATTTTTTTTGCAAACTTTCAAAATTCTACAAAAGTACATTGATCATATTCTCAGAATCTTATCAAGTATGCATTCTTAAATCAAATTGGCTGCACATAAAACGATAACTCTTGAACTTGAAGATTTATTTATCATTGCAATTCAATATTGAGTAGCTCGGATTTCCAGTAAGTTTGAAACACTTTTTTGTGAACTTTCAAAAGATTGAAATATAGTCCGAAAAAGCATTGTGGGGTTCCTTTTAGGGGCAGGTGTGTTTAGTGTGCCTGGGGATCAGGACTTCATTGTGAAAGAAAATTTATTCTAGCCACGCAAGCTGTAGCACGTACTACACTTTTCCCTTTTTATCATTCCTTTCGCTTCTGTTGATCTAGTAACGCAAAAATGCAGCTCGAGCTTTGCTTTCTTCGCTAAATTTGTATTTTGTGTCAAATTGTGATGTGAGAGAAGGTTTAAGTGGCAAAATTAAATTTATCAGGGTTTCGTGAACACTGTACTTTTCTAAAAAAAAATACTGTTATTACAAGACATTCTGCCCGTCACGCAACAGACTCATCTATTATTGATGGTAGTAAACCAATGTTTCGGAGGAAGTGCATTGTCATAGAGAAGAAAGCATTATAGTATTGTAAAGTGTATTTCTGTTGTAAAATTACAGAATATTGTTTATATGAGAATTTTCTTTTTATTTTTTGTGATTTTTTATTCACATCTTGTATTCATATATTTTTATGAATCATATATGAATCATCTATGAGAAACATGTATGATTTTTGTCATTAGATTTTTTCACAAGATTTTTGTCATTATAAATTTTTTAACAAGACTTTTGTCATTGGATTTTTGCACAAGACTTTTATATGAATATATTTTATAAGATGTTTGACATATGATTTTTTTAATTATATGATTATAAAAGACAAACTGTGTTATTATTAAAACAAAATATATAAAAACGATTTGTAACATCCTATGTTTGTAACAAAGAAATTTTTGAGTTTTTAATTTTAAAGTACTTTTCTACGTTCTTTTGTTTAACGTCGATGGCTACAAGTGGTAAGTCTATTAAATTAGAAATTATATAAATTAAATTTTGTCATGTAAATTTATTTTGCTTGTTTCGCTATATATATTTCGTGTTTTCTGTTATCAATACCTACTTCAAAATTCTTAAGACAATAATAAAAAAGCAAATTTCAAGAAGAAAGTAAAATAAAGAATATATGAATTTGAATTATGAATTTGAATTATGAGTCTCAATTGTGAATTTTTCAGTAAATAATTGAGTTTTCAAGTTAATATAAGAATTGAAAATAAAAATGCTAAATAACAAGTTAATTTGTTGTGTACTTCATTAAAAATAGAGTTGGCAATATTTTGACGAGCTTTTTGTGTTAAAGGAACATGATCACGCTTCTTAAAAAGCTCTTAAGATTACACACTCGATAATAACTTGTACACACGATAGAAACATTGCTTGAAAGACACTAATACTCTGTTAATGAAAGCTTGTCGAATAAGTATACTTCCTGCGAGAAGAAATGAAACCGGATTTATACATTTGCTTAATAATTTTAAAATAAAAAAACCTTTAATATCAATTTTAAAGATACCATTCGAGTTAATAAATAAAAATTCACGTGATAAATTATCTGTACCTAGGCATCAATAATAATTAAAGTGATTAATAATTGAATTGATAAATAATTGAATTGATTAATAATTGAATTGATTAGTAATTAAATCGATTAACAATTGAATTGATTAACAATTGAATTGATCAATAATTGAATTGATTAACAATCAAATTAATTAATAATTGAATTGATTAATAATCGATGCATTTTTTATTTGCATCCGTATAAAAGCCAGTTTAAGAAACAATCTTACAAATGAGTAGAAAAAAGGTTTAATTTGAACCATTATTAATGAATTTGAAATTATAAATGATTGTAGTAGCTATTTTAAAATGGACTTTTATATTCTTGAATGTAGAGCACTGCAACAAAAAAGGTTCAATTTACTCTTTATGCTAAAGATATAGATCGTGCTTGATGGTGACTTTTTGAAATTGTTTTATGACTCTAGGAAAGCTACTATTGCCCTAAATTATTTCTACACGACCTGCGGATGTTTATGAGCACGATTCTTCGAATGTTTCGAACTTTATTATATTTTTTCTGACCAAGTGCTAGTCCAACCTAGTTTTAACATGTTTGCCCTTTTTAATATTCACAATCATCTTTTCTGTGGAACTCTGCACATTAATGTCTACTGCAAACGTTTTACTAGCTTTTGTATTATGTTGATGGAAACTGACCAACGCTGATAAAAATTACCACTCATTTTGTATTTTTAAATTAATTTCATTTATTATTCGCTTTATTGTTTTATTTTTCATTGATTTTGTTCATTTTGTGTTGTTTCCATTTTTCTTCTTCACGCATTTACATTTCATATACAGTCAACTCCTATGAATAGTGCCACTAAAACTTTACGATTAGTGTCGCTTTTCTTCTGTTCTCACTTGATCGTCCTTTATTTCTTTTGTTTAAGTTTGTGCAAATCTGCGGCACTATTCATAGAGTTGACTGTATTCAGTTTTAGTGTCATAAGTTTGGTTGTTAATAGTGGAAGTAATTGTCTGCATTTTTTTAAAAGTGAATTTTGTCTGATTCTTCATCTGAGAATCTTTTCGGATTAAAACGCTGATTAAATGTAGAATAATTAAATTAGCTTCAGAGAGATGACGTAAATGAGAATTAAGGGTGTGTCGTGAAAAGTGAAGTACCCTCAGTTGCATGATTTATGCATATAATTTCCTAAGTGATGGTTGGATAACAAGAGCATATTTTTATGTAACTTACGCTTTATAAGCTTTCAAGACATTTTACCGATAAAAACCATTGGAAAGGACAAATCGAGAAATAAATTTTTTATTACTCTTTCTATATTACTTATACAATAAATCACTGTCATTAGCATATTTTATTTTAAAAGACATCATTTCTTTTCGTTTTTCACGAGAAACTTCTTTCATCACGTACGCTTTTAAATTAATTATATTTTAGAAAAATTCACCTTTAGAAAATAATTTTGTTCCAATAATTGACAATTAACAAAATTATTTATGCCGTTGAGATGTAAATGATAATTTTCTGAATTAAGAATAAAATTATTTATTTGCTTATTAACGGGACCATCAAAGTCTTTTTTATATATTATTAATTAATTTATCGATAACATAAACTAAAAACTAAACACATAAACTAAAAAAATGTATTTATTTTTTTCTTCATTTTGAACTTTCATTAATTTTCTTTCTTCATTTCTTCAATTTAAATAAATTCAAGACAAATCACATAAAATAATGATTCATACTTGCAAGAATCAGTTTACTTAAAAATCAGTAAACAAAACCTTTTGTTCATTTAAAAAATCAATAAAAAGAGCTTTTGTTAATTTAAAAACTCACTAAACAAGAGCTTTTATTAATTTAAAAAATCACTGGATATACTTCCGAATAGCGCGGACCTCCAAATTCATAGAAACCTCGTATATCTATGTATTTTGATGCTCTGATTACAAAAATCATAGTGAAAATTGGCGCAAATTTGATTTTCATGTAAAAAGCCATAAAAAAACCCATAAAAATAATGGTTTT
>WNHD01002568.1:0-25241 GCA_011057455.1 Ganaspis sp. Gsp50 | reverse complement strand
CATTTTTAGAATCCTTGTGACCCAAAATGAATAATTATAACAAAAATTTAGAGTTTGGTGCAATGTACACACAAAACTCTGATTTTATTTATATAGATTCTGTTATAAATAAATAATATTTCTGTATAATGCTAAGATATAGAAAATGTGCACACATGGAAAAAATTGAAATGATAAAATTATAGCTGTCCCTACAACCCTTACTATAAAGTATAACGTTAAACCTAAAGAAAATTTTTTCAGAATTAATTTTATTCTGCGTCCAAAAAGTCCTCAAAAAAATTCTACATTTTTTCGAGTTATTATGGAAAATATTTTTTTAAATAAAACAAATGTTTATTTGATTCAAGCTTTGTGTTTAATTTAAATAAACTACAAACGAAAATAACACTTTTCAACAAATTATTTGCTTAAAATTAAAAAAAAAATGTTCCGAATCAGGAAAATATTTGTTTGGATTAATTAATTTTTCTTTTTATTTTAATCCGAAATCTGCAGTTTTTCTTTCTAAATTCTACAATTCATGGGATTTTTTAGTATTAAAAATGTTACAGTATAAAGGAGATGTAAACAGATTTCTAGTTTGTTTTGGAACTTTTAAAAATTTGCTAATGTGACGTCACAATATAAAACCACTCATGTGACGTCACAATCTAAAATCACTAATGTGACGTCACAATTGTAAAGAAGCTGGATCAATTTTTATTGATGCAACATTGTACTTTTTAAGAAATAAGGGTAAAAATTTGCAGCCAATATCGCAACATTTCAACTTTTGAGGAAGGAAGAATTAAAATTTCTTCTGACGGCAACGTCGCAATTTCTAAAGGGGTAGAGTCAATTTTTAACTAAACAAAAAAAGAAAGAAAAATTACTCTTTTTAGGGAGCGAGGACTTATTTTTGATATTGCAACGTTGTAATTTTTAAAGAATGTCCCTAATTTTGTTGATGTCACAAAACATCGATTTTCAACGCAGGGTAAGATCAAAATTTCTTTACATGACAACGTTGCAATCGTCGATGTGTCAAAATGCGTTGTTAGGTAGTCGCAATTATTATTTTTGTGTTATTTTATTATGTCTTGAAGTCACAATGTTTCTATTTTTGAGAAAAGTGGGATAAAAATTCCTTGATACGGCAACATTGCAATTTTCGAAACGGGTGAAGTTGATTTTTATTGATATGTCAATTTCGTATTTGGCATGAGGTAATCGTTTTAACATGGCAACATCGCAATTGTTGATGCTGTGCATCGATATGATGATATCGCATTTTGTTGATATGGCAACTCAGCAATTTTTAAAAAAGAAGTGAAAACTGGTCGGACGCGCATCTGGAGTCAAAGAGGCTCTCAAATCTTGAAACATGCGGCGATGTTTTTGAAAGACTAAGTGACTTAAATTACTGCCTGCTTTCATTACTTAAGTACCACAAATGCGGTCAAATTTTAAGACAAATAAAAGATTAATTGTAATAAGAGCTCGTGCCTTTTACAATTAGTAAAGAACTTCCGTGGAACTTTGAATGTAATTCACTTAACAAGCTCCTTAAATTCTTAACTTAATATATGGAAATTAGACAAATTGGATCATTTTGTGATTCTTGGGCTCAACTTTAATTAAATTATCTCTAATTATTCGAAAGTAATCTAAAGAGATTCTACCAAATAATTAATTGTCATGGAGGCAATATTTCTTTATCACAATTTTTGTAATAATAAAAATAATTATAAAAATAATTATAAAAATGAAACTAATGTATGGCTTACAGGTTTCAAATGACAAATGCAAGGGTTAAATCAAAATAACTACCATGAATCGAATAAAAATAATAATATTAATTTAATAATATTAAGGGTAATATATTGGGAGACGATATCAATAATTAATACTATAATATTATTTAAATATTTCTCGCGTTGCAAGGAATGCAATTTCTTTATTCCTTACTTTGAATTTTAGTTAAGGTAAATTTTGTTTGAAAAATACCGAATTTCGTAAGGAAAAAATGGTGTAAAAAATTTGAATTAGGACTTCTAAAAATCCCTGCATCTTGATATTCATGAGTACCAAAAGTTTTACCAAATTTTATTAAAAACGGTCAAAGCGTTCTCGAGATATTCTGGCGACAAAAGAGTGTGACACACATACATACACACACGTACACAAACACACACACACATTCTGACATTTGCTTTAAACTCCAAATGTAAGCTTTTGAGATGAAATTAACTCGATTTAGACTATTTTTAGAAAATCGAAAATCTTCACGATTACAATGCTTTCTGTGAGGTTGCAAAATCAAATTAACAATCTATAAACCGAAAATTGGAAATTTTTTTAAATTCATTGTAATATTACTGCTAATGCTGTAATTTTTAAATAATTGATCCGAATCGGGAATAGCTTGAACTAGAGTTTTTTGCAATTCCAGTGTCTGTTAGATATGACTCATGTATACGAGATTCAAAGTTGTAAAGACAAGGAACGGAAGTACACTGACTTTTCAAAGCAGAATCTTTTATAGTTCACTAAAGTTTTACCGTTGGATGAACAGCACGATTTTCCGCATGACTACCTTTAACGATTATTTGTTGGGAGCAAAATCATTGTAGGTCGTCAATCATAATTATTATGTACCATTCAAAGAAACTTAGAGTTCTACATATAGAGTCGTTTCTTGTTAAACATGTATGTTGCTTATATAATTGTTGTTAATTAGCTATCTTGTAGAAAAGTATGCATGTCCCTTCGCAAAGAATATTAACTAAAAAATAATACGAGATTTACTGCAAAGATTTTGAAGTTTTGAAAAATGCCAAATTTTGAAAAAGCTTATACTGTAATCTTTCGTCTAAAAGAGCTTTAACAATTTTTGGCAAGCTTCAGCTCGAGTCGCTCTTTTTGCTCTATTTTGCAACGATTTTGGAACGCCTGTTGGGTCATCGGACTGGGAATGTTTGTAGATTGTATTTCTTGTCTTTTCAAAATGATTTAAGAATCATTTAATTTCGCGAGCGGTGCTTCTAACGCTTAAATGTCACATTCTCTACATTAAATTCTTTTTCTTTAAAGCTTTTGAGTACATTGTTGCTAAGAAGTGGCTGATTTAATGTGCAATTAGTTTCTAACAATTTTGTATTCTATGATTATAAATATTTTATAAAATATTTTTTTATGATTTTAACAATATTTTATAATGTTCATAATTATATGAATGATCACTGTAAAAACTGAAAATACAAGTAACCGCATACTTAATTCTTGGAAAGTGCAAGTTAAACTTTTGTCCCAAAAACACTTTTGCAGAGGAAATGTGATGTTGGAAAGAAGAAAAAAAGGATAGCATTGTAATATTCACACACATTCACACACATTTTCACAAAAATTAATTTTTTCAACGTGAATTAAGACAACAGGTTTTCCATGTTTCTTTATATTTCAACATAAATTAAAAATTTGTTCCTTTATCAATACTGCACGGAGAAAAATCGCAAGGGAAATGAACCTAAAATTTAGGTAAAAATTACTTAAGTAGTTGAGTTAGAGTACTTAAGTAAAAATTACCTAAGTACTTAAGTAGAATTTGCTTAAAAATTTAGGTGATGTTTACCTAATATGTTGGGTAAATTATACTTAGCTATTCTTTTCAAATATATAAACGTTAGGTAAATATTACTAAACTGATGTTAAGTAGATTTTACTCAATTAAATTAGGTAAATTTAACTTGCAATTTTTCTCCGTGTGTACAATAAAGCTTTAACAGGTTGATTTTTTCGTGGTTTTTAAGAAAATATTACATAATATTATGTATATGAATTTATTGTACTGTACAATCAAATATAATATAATGTTTTCTATAATAAGCAAGCATTTAAAAATTAAAAGAACGTTAGCTAATTTTTTACCTACTTATAACACAGGAAATCAAATTCGGGCCAACTTTTGGACCCGAGAAAACAAAATCATTTCTTAAAGTAATTTTTTACACTGAATACGAATTAATAGTCTGTTTTTGCTTTACGCGTCAAATTTCAAAATGGCGGATCCAACATGGTAGATGACTTTTTGCGCTTCTTGCAAATCGCTTAAAACTTGTTACTCGGAAGTTCTCGGGGTCGCTAATTACGAATCTGAGGTCAAATTTTAAAAATTAAAAATGGCGGATCCAATATGGCGGGTAATTTCTTGAAAATCAAATTAATTTGCTTGAAAAACTTGTTACTTAGGGGTTCTCGGGGTCGCTAATTACGAATCTGAGGTCAGATTTTAAAAATTCAAAATGGCGGATCCAATATGGCGGGTAATTTCTTGAAAATCAAATAATTTGCTTGGAAAACTTGTTACTCAAGAGTTTTTAGGGTCGCTGATTATAAACCTGGAGTCAGATTTTAAAAATTCAAAATTTAAAATTAAATTTAAGCATACAGTTTTTTAAATATTGAACTTATTACTTTGAATTTTTCGAGCTGCTCATTACGAGCTTTAGATCAATAGGAAATTCGAACATACATTTGTATTTTATTTTTATCATCATATAACAACTTATTAAAAATTTTCAGTGACGCACAATATTGCTGACAAATCCATCACAACTTTTGACACTTACAGTTGTGCTTTTCTGTTCCAAGATTGATTATTACATTTAAAATAAAACAAAACTTTAAAAGTGTAGTGCGGTGTAACTGCAGCGTTTATATTGCTATGTAGAATTTTCAAAATCTAACTTTAGTTTCGAAATCAGCGAGCTCAAAAAATCCCAGATAATAAGTTTCAAGCATATCTATTTAATTTTCAAATGGTTTTCAGACATATTAGATCCGCCATTTCGAATTCTTGCAATCTAACTTCAGATTTGTAATCAGCGACACCAAAAACCCCTAAGTAACGAGTTTCAAGCAAATTTATTTGATTTTCAAACATTCACCTGCCATATTGGATCCGCCATTTTGAATTTTTAAAATCTGTTTAAAAAAAACTTAAAAAAAAGAAAAAAAAACTATTTTTTAAAACTTTCGACTAACGAAAATTTTAATAAAGTATTGTTTCTAATTAAAAAAGCAAAATTTTACAAAAAAACATAACCTCACTATCAATGTTTGTCTAATTCTATTCTACATAAAGTTGTTATTTTTTAAGAATTAACAAATTTTAAAAAACATTTTTTTGAAAAAATTTTATGTAGAAATTTATTAAATTACTTTTATGAGGAAGCAAAATGTTTCGCATAAAAAAACACAGTCCAAATGAGTACCAAGTTACAACTTGGTTGTAGTTTTTCTCACATTTCGTGAAATATTTTTTACCACCTATTTTCAAAATGCAAATTCGGTATTCGAAAATAATGTTTTCAATGTGCTCGTAATTCTTGCTGTGGTTGCAATTTATTCCGTTCTTTGGCGTTATTTTATTTTTTATTTTAGAGGCATTCTTTAAAATCTTTAGGGCAAATGTGGTAGAGAATGTGCGACAGGTCTTTGGTGCATGTTCGAGGAATCTATTTTTGTCGAGGAGAAAATAGTAAAAGCGAGACAAACGAAGTAGAAAAATTCTGAGGGTAGTCGGACACACAGGAGCAAGTTAATTCAGTGCGCCCTCTATTTTCGGAGCCCAATACGTTATATCCTTGTCCTCAGAGTTTTTCAAATCTCAAACACTCTAAGAGAGATTTTTTTCCCTTATTTATTTAGCTCATTAGAACTTTCTATTTTAAAAAAGAAAATAACAATCAGGGCATGACTCCCCTGGAGCCTTAAATTTATAAATCCATATCAGACAAACCATTTTGATATTTTATGAATGTATGCCAATTTTCATAAGGGGCCATCCATATATTACGTAACGCTTCAAGGGGGAGGGGGGGGGTCAAGCTGTTTGTTACGATATGTAGAAAAAATGGCGCTAATGTATGCAGTAGTACGTTACGAGGGGGGAGGGCGGGGGGGTCTAAATTTTTCAAAAAAAGCGTTACGTAATATATGGATGGCCCCTAAAACGGCGGAAAAAATTTGTCTTACGGATCACGTGACCTACGTCAGTTTCCAGCACATTCCCTTAAAAACTTAAGGGCATGTTTTGACTCTTTTAAGTCAAATGCAAAATTTTCTTTGTTTAGAATACAATCGTTTATTTTTATGAAAAGCAATAAATTTTTGTGTTTTAGTTTTGGGAAGTAATTTCTGAAGAGCATGGCATCGATCCAGCTGGGATTTACCACGGAGAGAGTGATTTGCAACTTGAGAGAATATCTGTTTACTACAATGAAGCTTCTGGTAATTAAATTTAATTAATTATATAAATTGTGTTTTCTGGAAATGCATACTTAAAACAATTGTTTCGTTTTTCAATGAGAAATAACATGTTTAATCAAATATTCATTAAACGGTGAAAATTAACATTAACATTAAAAAATTGACATTTAGGTACAGGTTAAGTAATGGAAAATGACGTTATTTTGGTAATTTTATGAAAGTATTTTTAAACAAAAATATTTATAAATTGACACCAGACAGACCAGTTTGATAATGTACTTTGAATGTCTATAAAAGGAAAATTATATTTAAATTCTTTTATGAGTCAAACAATTTTGCTTCCTCATAGGGAAGCATTGTTTTGGTTATGTCGCTAATGACGTCATTTTTAATCACATGCCCTTAATTATCATGTGTTTCTGTGCAAGAAATGAAATTTGTTTATTTAGTAAACAACTCAAATGAATGTAATAAACAATTTAATTAGGGAAAACATTTTTATTAAAAAAAACCGTAGTTTTTAAAGAAGAAATGTGCTTCCAAAATTCTGCTGGGTATTTTCTGCCATTTTTGTTAATTCGTAAATTTTAAAATTATACAAATCAATTCGTTTTTTAATACAGACGTTTTTTATTTATCCATTTATTTTATTTTTTTGCATTAAAAATGATAATTTTAAAAGTTACATCATATGTAATAGAATTTTTTATTCAACAAATAATAAAAGGGTGACCTTTTTAACTTAAAATATTGTTGAAATATATACATTTCCTATTGATTCGTTTTTTAATTTAGACAATTTATCCCAAAGGGACTGTCATTAAAAAATAATAATTGTAAAAGTTATAGGAATAAATAAAATTTTAAATGTCAAATTATAAATGTTATAGGGACAAAGTTTATAGTATAGGGTTTAGTATAGGTATAGTTTTAAGTATAGGGTTAAAGTAGGGACAAAAATACTGTAATTCGAATAAAGTCGTTAATTATAGTGTTTCGAAAATAATTCTTGTTATAAAAGGTAATGTGAAGACGAATCGAATATTTTAGAAATAGAGAGTGTAAGGTACCCAACTTTCTGTTTGCCACGTGCTTTTTTAATTTCTTTAGATTTTCATTTTAAGAATAGAAAACGTGGCTTTGAGACCTGTCCCAGAGAGCAACTAAAAAAACATAAAAAGTTTAAAAATGAAACAAACTGTGGACACTTGTGACTGAAATAAACTCTTCGACAAGTTCACCCAGAAAAGACTTGGAGTTTTTAAGTGTTCTGTAGAGAGTGATGGAAATTATAATTATAAACATGATGATAAATGTGTTAAAATTTTTGGAAAATTAATTTTAAGAAAGTATTGTTGGATTTTATTTCTAAACGGGACTTTATGAATTTTTGTGCCTCATTTGTAAAAGACACAAGTTTGACGCCCTCCATATATGCATTTCCGCCTTTCTATCAATCGTTGAATCGAATTTGGCAGAATGCCAATCACTGTAATTATTGATTATGAATCATCAAAAGGGATCATGCGCTAATGAACTTTTTAGAATTTAAGACGTGGAATATAAACATATGAATAATGTTAATGTTATGTTTATTCATTAATGTCGCATCAATTTCTTGAATTATATGGGGCATTCCACACCAAATCGGACGGTTTAAAAAATTTATTTTTTTTTATTTCCGCCATTTTTTGATTTTTTTTAGTACCCTTCGAAAAACTTCTTCTAAATTTTGAGATTTTTTTGACAAGGGCCTCGATCGTGTAATCTCATCTCATTGAATCTCCAATTTTTTGAATTTTAAAAAAACTGCTCTTTTTATAGTTTTTTGCTTATAACTTCTTAAAGAAGGCTTCAACTCGAAAAACTTAATGAAAAAAACTTATCGTTTTTTCATTTACTTTTCGAAAAAAATACAACGAAATTATATAAAGTGCTTTAATTCGTGATTTTTTATTTTTAAACTTTAAACCGCATTTTTTAAAGTGGGTGCATACTTTGATTTTCTTCAAAATTTTTTACAGTAAACTACTACTCAAACCACAACTTTTTAGGCCGGTCTAGTCATGGATTCTCGATGGCAACTATTTTTTTCAATTTTTTTCGATTTTTAAAAATTTTTTTTAAATTTTAAAAAATTTTAAATTTTAAAATTAAAATTTTTAAAATTTGAAAACTATAAGGGTAAGCGACACCTGCTGAAACGTTATAAAAAAGAAAAATAACTGATAAATAAAATAATTATTATGTGAAAACAATAGACCTAAAACTTTTAATTATTAAAAAATGTGAAATTCGGTGATTTTAAAAAATTCTAAAAAAAATAGAAAGATTTTTTTCCCACAACAGGACTAGGTTTGAAATTTATGTGAAAAGAAATAGTTTTTTTGAAAATTAAAAAAAAACCTAACAGTTTTTAAAAATAGATTTTATGCTATAAATTACAAAAAAACAAGTAATTTTTGAAAAATTCTTTGTACCACATTTTTGAAAAGTTTAATTATTATAAACACACAATTTGAAGAAAAGGAATAATTTAAGATTGATGGATTTTTAACTAAGTTATGAGAATCCAAAAAGAAAAAATAAAAATTCAAAATTTGGAATAATTAATAACTTTTGAACCACATTATGAAAATTTTTTTTTAAAACCATGGAGTCCTATTTTGTGTAATACAAACGAATAAACAAAGAGCCAAATCAAAAATAAAAATTTCAATTATAGGTTGAGTTGGTTTGGGATGCTCTATCTGTAGCTGCCCACGGTGAAAAGGACCGAGCAAAGTTAGGTTATATTTGTGGTTTTTGGATTGAAACTACAAAAAGATGATTAACTGTTAATACAATAATGTTAATGTTTACGTCTTCATTGGAAAAAAAATATTCGATAACTGCTTTTGACTTTACATATAGTTAAAAATGAATATTTAATCAGAATAAAACTATCACTAAACATAACCTAAACTTCGTTTGACGTAAGTTCTCTTTCACAGTGGAAAGACACAAATAATAATATTAAATAATAATATATATGTAATAATATAATAATATAACATTAAATATTATTCTATATTATATTATATATATAATATATAAATAAGAACATACGTAATTTACATTAAAACAATATTGTAAAAAAATTTAGAATGATAGACAACTATTATAACCTGAAGTGGTCTTTCTAAGAAAGACGAAAGCTTGTTTTTCTGTCGGAGAGACTGTTTGTCCCTTTGCACAGATAAAAAGCTTTCAAAGTCATGACAAACACTTGTTATTCTAGAAAACTATGTACTATTATGTTGCTCAGAGTCGACTAAATTCATATAAATATCACTTAAATCAATTTCCAACACTACAACCTATCAGAAAGATGAAATTACTTCATAGCGTCACTTTCCACGTCAGCATTAATTCGCCATCTTTACTCTTTACTCCGCGCAGACGCAGACGCCCAAGTTCACTGCTTTTGAAATATTTCTACTTTTCGAATTTCTTTCAATTGCTTTCAAAAATATTAGATAACTAATTAAAAGCAATACAAAATACAAATAGAATTTCCTGTTCACTTATGACACGTTAAGTCAAACGTATTTGATATTATATTACTTTTAATATATTAAAAGTATATTAAATACATTAAATATATTAAATACATTAAATATATTAAATATATTAAATATATTAAATATATCAAAAGTAATAAGAAAGTAGTAAGGAATCTGAATTGCTTTCCATACCTTACTTTTCGCTAAGCACAGAAAACAATTCGTATTTACATAAATTCAATTCATTCTACAGACATTGGAACTTTGGAAAATTTGCGTATTCAGAATAATTACAAAAATCCTCTTTTAGACATAAGAGTCAAAATTTTTGTTTTATCGTTTTTACCGGGGTACGTTATGTCCGAATTTCAATGCTTTAATTCTAAAACTGAATACAATTTGTTGCAGTCGCCACAGCCCACAGTGGCGGGAAGTACGTGCCACGAGCAATTCTTCTGGACCTCGAGCCTGGAACAATGGATGCTGTTCGTTCGGGAGCCTTCGGGAAACTTTTCCGCCCGGACAACTTCGTCTTTGGACAATCGGGAGCCGGGAACAATTGGGCCAAGGGTCACTACACCGAAGGAGCGGAATTGGTCGATTCGGTCCTCGACGTAGTCCGCAAAGAGTGCGAGAATTGCGACTGTCTTCAGGGCTTCCAATTGACCCACTCCTTAGGTGGTGGAACAGGATCCGGAATGGGCACCCTCCTCATTTCCAAGATCCGTGAAGAATACCCCGACAGAATCATGAACACCTACTCTGTAATGCCCTCACCTAAAGTCTCCGACACCGTCGTCGAACCCTACAATGCAACCCTATCTGTTCATCAACTGGTCGAGAACACCGACGAAACCTACTGCATCGACAACGAAGCCCTTTACGACATCTGCTTCCGAACTCTTAAGGTTTCCAATCCGTCCTATGGCGATCTGAACCACCTGGTTTCCTTGACCATGTCCGGCGTCACCACCTGTCTCAGGTTCCCCGGTCAATTGAACGCCGATCTTAGAAAATTGGCCGTCAACATGGTGCCCTTCCCAAGGTTGCATTTCTTCATGCCAGGATTCGCTCCTCTCACTTCCAGGTCCATGCAACAATATTCCGCTCTCTCGGTGCCGGAACTGACTCAGCAGATGTTTGACGCGAAGAATATGATGGCGGCTTGTGATCCGAGACACGGGAGGTATCTTACTGTCGCGGCAGTGTTCCGGGGAAGAATGTCCATGAAGGAGGTTGATGAGCAGATGCTCAGTGTCCAAAACAAAAACAGTTCCTACTTTGTTGAGTGGATTCCGAATAATGTTAAAACTGCTGTTTGTGATATTCCTCCTAAAGGGCTGAAGATGTCTTCTACTTTCATTGGCAACACCACGGCTATTCAGGAACTGTTCAAGAGAATTTCTGAGCAGTTCACTGCCATGTTCAGGAGAAAGGCTTTTCTCCATTGGTACACTGGGGAGGGAATGGACGAGATGGAGTTCACTGAGGCTGAGTCCAATATGAACGATTTGGTGTCCGAGTACCAACAGTACCAGGAAGCGACTGCTGATGAGGATTTTGAAGTTGAGGAAGGGGGCGACGATTTTGAAACCTGCGACCAGGAGTAAGAGGTTCCAAGTTTCCTGATTTTGAGACTTTGTTTTTTATAATTTGTTTCCTACGGAAAAATTAATTAACTTGTAGGGGTACCAAAGGGCATGAACCAAAAAGACTTGAGAATAGTGATTCTTATTTGCAAATTTTGATACTTGAGGATCTTGGTTGAAAGATTGTATAGAATTTTACAAGGGAAGTTGATTCGAATATTTTATGCAACAATCTTTTCTTATTTTTAGAGGTTAGTTTTTTTTTAAATAGATTTTTAATTTACGAGAGGGAATATTCTGGCACGATTGCATAGTAAGTCTGCTGCAAGGTTGCAGGTCAAACTTTTCGAAAATCATGTTGCAAGATTACATTGTATGTTCATTGTAAGATTACACTTTACGTTTATTGCAAGATTACACTGTATGTTCGTTGCAAGAGTACACTGTAAGCTTGTTACAAGAGTACACTGTAAGCTTGTTACAAGAGTACACTGTACGTTCGTTTGAAGATTGCACTGTAAGCTCCTTTTAAGATTACACTGCAAGCTCGAATAAGATTACACTGCTAACCTGTTTCAAGATTACACTGAACGTTCGTTGTAAGAGTACATTGTACGTTTATTACAAGAGTACACTGTACATCCATTGTAAGAGTACAATGTACGTACATTGTAAGAGTACACTGCAAACTCGATGCAAGAGTACACACTATGTCCGTTGCAAGAGTACACTGTACGTTTTTTGTAAGATTACACTGTTAGCTATTACAAAAGTACACTGTACGTTCGATTTAAGATTGCACTGTAAGCTCTTTTTAAGATTACACTGCAAGCTCGAATAAGATTACACTGCAAACCTGTTTCAAGATTACACTTTACGTTCATTGTAAGAGTACACTGTAAACTCGATGCAAGAGTACACTGTACGTTTGTTGTAAGATTACACTGTGCACTCAATATAAGATTACACTGTTAGTTCATTGCAAAAGTACACTGTATGCTCCACTTAAAACTTGTTGTAAGATTACATTGTATACTCGTTGCAAGATTACACTGCACGCTTGTTATAAGATTACACTGCACGCTTGTTATAAGATTAAACTGTCAGCTCGTTGAAATATTACACTGTACGCTCGTAGGAAGAGAACACTGAACGTTTGTTGCCAAATTACACCATACATTGTTTGTACTATAAGATTACAATGTATGCTCGTTGCAAGATTACACTGTTATTTCGTCATAAAATTACACTGGAATCTCATTGTAGGATTGCACTGTAATCCCGTTTTGAAATTACACTGTAATCTCGTTTTGAAATTACACTGTAATCTCGTTGTAAGATTACACTGTTATTTCGTCATAAGATTACACTGTTATTTCGTCATATGATTAAACTGGAATATCGTTGTAGGATTACACTGTAATCTCGATGCAAGATTACACTGTAAGCTCATTATAAGCTTGCACTGTAAGCTCGTTTTAAGCTTGCGTTGTACGCTCGTTGCAAGCTTACACTGTACGTTCGTTGTAAGATTACATTGTACGCTCGTTGTAAGACTACACTGCACTCTTGTTGTAAAGTTACACTGTAAGCTCGTTATAAGCTTGCTGCAAGTTTACAAATTAAGCTTGCCATAAGATTACATCGCGTTATTACATCGCGTATTACACCACGTCTGATTTAAAATCCGAAAAATTAGTTCATATTTAACTGCAATCGTTTTCAAACTAAATCATTTTTAGATGTTAAAACAACTGTAGTTTTCATATTTAAAGGAATATTCTTTCCTCGATTGTACGAAAATTGTTTAAATTATATTTTGATTTATTAATAATTATTTCTCTTTAAAAATAGTTGAATTAAAGAAATACATTGTTTCTAGAATGAGAAAAGAAATTTGATAAGTTCTGTACATTCATAATATTCGTTTTTAGAAAATCTTATTAAGAAATTTGCTTCATCAATCCATTTATTTAAATTAAAGTTCATCTATTTAATTTTAATTAAGTTAAAAGTAATTTTTCGAAAGTCATTGTTTTAGGACTTTTGCAAATTGAGAGGATTGTTCCTATTTGAGAACTGAATTTTATAAGAGTTTGTATTTTAGAGATTATAAGCATTCAACGATCGAAATAAAAAATTTACGAAAAACTTGTTTTACAATTGATATCAAACCATCTATTAGAGAAAAAGTAATTTTTTTGAAAACTGAATTGAAACTGGGCGTTTTCAAATTGTAACTTGATATATAGTTTTAAACGGAAAATATCTAGTTTCAATGAGTGTTTTTTTACTGTTATGTTGTCCTTTTTTTAAAAAAATGAAATACTTTTATTTTCATTTTTTTACAAGAAATCTAGCAAATTTCCAGGAAAGAGTTTCATTGCTTGAAACCACACTGCTGCACCATAAAGGAACGGATGCCGCACCAAAATTTCTTTCGCATGTTGATTTTCAAGTATTTTAATTAGCTAATAGATATTGTTATAAACATTTGCTTAGTGTTAAAAAAAACTTTTATTTTTACGTTCTGCATATGTTTTATATTATGTAAATTTTTTTCATCACATCTTGTTGTTAGTCGTCATCATCATCGTCGTCGTCATCATCGTCGTTGTCGTCATTAATGTCATCGGAATCCTCGTAATATGTTTCAGCTTCTTGCTGTTGTTGATACTGATAAATGAGCTCTTGGATTTTATTTTGAGCTTCAAAAAAATCATCTTCATGCATTCCTTCATTCAAGTACCAGTGTAAATAAGCTTTCTTTCGTAACATTCTAGTAAAAGACTCATCCATTCTTCGAAATAGTTCTTGAATTGCGGTCGTGTTCAATATCACTGTTGCGCTTGTATTTAATCCACGAGGTGGAATATCGCACATTGCAATTTTTATGGAATTTGGAACCCATTCCATGAAACATGAACTATTTTTGTCTCGAATTTTCCATATTTCTTCGTCTATTTCCTGAAAATTTTGCAATTTTTTCGTTAATAGTGATAAAAAATAAACAATGTAGAAACAATAAAAGAAATAATAATAATAATAAACAAAATATTTCTAAAATTGAAAACTGAAAGTATCACAATTTTTTATACAAAATTTAATATGAATGAAAGAACATAATTATTATTAAATATGTAAAAAAGGGTTGAAATTATTGTTCTTTAAAGATTTATTTAATAAACAATTGCCAATTATTTATCATAAATAATTAGAAATTCTCTAAAGACCCTAAAAAAATATCTATCAAAAAATCAATAAAAAAACAATATTCTATTGTACCCGTCAACAAGGCTGGAATTGTATGTAATTCATTAAAACAATTCTATTTAATACCTGAATTTCCCTTCATTTCATGATTTGACTTATAGAATTGAAAATAACAAAATTCTATTCCTCTTAATTCACTTTTTAAAAAAATTGCGATAAGAAGAGTATTCGATCCCGAGCCTTTTTTTCAGAAATCTGAGAAAGTATAACCTCGAAGCCATAATGACTAAGTATTATGACTAATCGATAGATCAATTTATTATTCATACAGTAAATAAGAAAAAAGAAAATATTTAAAAGTACATATTTTCCACACAATAAATGTTTTTCTAAAAAAACATCGACTGTTACAACTTTCCCCAGTTAGGGGTTAGTTGTAACAGTCGCGGGACAAGTTGTAACCACGGTTGTAACAACAATAAAATCGTGTATTTTCAGCTCTTTTGAACTTTTATTTTTTAAAGAGAAGTATTATAATAAGTTTTTTACAACATCTCATCGTATGAGTGAACATTAACGTCTTCAAACAAATATGATAGTTTGGTGCACTAAATAAGAATTTTCAATCAGATTATAAAAAAACTAAAAATCCAAAATGGCGTATTCAATATGGTGAATCAATAAACTTAAAAAGTGCACAAATCCTCTCGAAAATCACTACTCAGGGGTTTTTGGGGTCGCTGAATACGAATCTGGTATCAGCTTTTCAGAATTCAAAATGGCGGATCCAATATAGCGGATGAAGAAATTTAAAAAGTACACTTATTCTCACGGAAATTACTACTCAGGGTTATTTGAGGTTACTGAATACGTACCTGGTATCAGCTTTTTAGAATTCAAAATGTTGGATCCAATTTGGCGGTACAAAAATTTAAAAAGTTTACAAATTCTCACGAAAATTACTACTCGGGGGTTTTTGGGGTCGCTGAATATAAATCTGGTATCAGCTTTTCAGAATTTAAAATGGCGGATCCAATATATCGGATCCAAAATTTGAATTTTGAAAAGATCACAACGGATTCGTAATCAGCGACAACTGAAAACCCCCCGAGTAACGATATTTTAGAGAATAAAATAAAGAAAATTATAAAAAAATAATAATAAAAAAAAAATTATAAAACCACTTTTTAATTTTTGTCAGCCATCTTGGATCATCAATTTGAATTTTGAAAAAATGACAGCGTATTTGTAATCAGCGGTACGGAAAGCCCCCGAGTAATGATTTTTGAAAAAATAAAACCACGTTTTAATTTTCATGGCAGCCATCTTGGATCCATTTTGTATTTTGCAAAACTGACATCGGATTCGTAATAAGCGGCCCTGAAAACTCCCGAGAAACGATTTTTGAGAGAATAAACACATTTTTTAAATTTGAGGCTCCATCTTGGATCCGCCATTTTGAATTTTGAAAATAGGACATCGGATATATACGATTGAAATAGTTCGGTTGATAAAGAAGGAATCCAAGATGTCAGACACAAGAGGTAAATAAAATAATACTAGTGCTTGTGGTAGACAGTCCAAAATAAATTTGGAACCAAACGGCATAAAAGTCCCTTTTGCAAACGATTCAAGCGATGAAAAATTTAAAGAGGTTAAAAACGAGATAAAAGCGTTGATAGCCGATGTTGAAAAACTAGAAAAGGACAAGTTACTAAAAAAAGTAACTAAAATAAAAACTTGAGTAATAAAACACGTTTGTTTTAGAAACACAAGACACCTGGATTTGTGACACATGTTTTAACAGTGAGGAAAATTTAACAAAACTGTTTGCTCTTTTGGGATCCATTCATAAACTACGTAGCACGTCAGGGTGGGGGGGGGGGATCCAGTTATTTACTACAGTAAGAGGGAAAAATGGAGCTAATGTATGCAACAGTGTGCTACATGGGGGAGGGGAGGGGGTCTAAATTTCCAAAAAAATGGGCTACATAGTTAGTAAAAAAAAAAAAAAAAAATTTACGAAAAATTTACTTGAAAGAAATTGTATACCTTAGGCGAGAGATTGCCCCTGAAGATAATACCGACAGTTATAAATCTGCCCTTTCGTGGATCACAAAATGCTAACATATTGTCAGCTTCGAATATTTGGTGCGTCAATTCCGTAGCCGTTTCCATTCTATAAGATCCAGCATTCCTTGTCATTAAGGGTACAAATCCTGGCACAAAGAAATGCAGTTTTGGAAATGGAACCATGTTGACGAGTAATTTTCGAAGATCCATGTTCAACTGTCCTGGAAATCTGAGACTCGTAGTTATCCCGGACATACAATTTGATATCAAATGGTTCATATCAGGATAAGTTGGAGATGCAATTTCTAAATTTTTTGTTAGAATGTAATATAGTGCTTCATTGTCGATGCAAAAGGTCTCATTGGTGGCTTCTATCAGATGGCTGAGCGTTAAAATAGCATTGTAGGGTTCAACAATAGTATTGGAAACTTTCGGCGATGGTATAACCGAGTAGCTCTTCACTATTCTATCCGGATAATCTTCTTGTAGAAGTCTCATAAGAAGGGTACCCATTCCCGATCCTGTTCCACCTCCAAGAGAATGAACCACTTGAAATCCTGTTGTTCAGAAATTATTAAAAATTTAAGCTGCATTTTAGTACCCTTAGGTGCCTCCTGCACTACTCTTGAAATCATTGCTAAAAATCATTGTAAATATATAAAAACTTTTAAATTCCATCTTTTCAAAACACTTGAATCATAATAATACTTTCCACATTGATTTCAATATCACTTATATCAAATTTTAGCACAAAACCTAAGAGGCACCTAAGGGGTATGGTGTACCAGGTTCGGTACTCGATTTTTATTTTGTACATTAATGAGAATCGCCAAAAGTGAATGAAAGGATTTAAAACAGTAGTAAACAGTAAAGAAACAAAAGTACAAAAGTAAGTAAGAAAACTGTAAACAGATTGTTAAAATTATTTACCTACTTTGAAACAATAAACAAGTTTTGGTGTAAATTAAAAATATAATCTTGACTTATAATCTTGAATTAAAAATATAATCTAAACCTTGAATCAAATCGCAATTTTCTGCTTCCAATCGAATCATGTCCAATGTCTCATTGGCAAGTTCGGCGCCTTCTGTGAAATGTCCTTTAGCAAAATTATTAGCAGCTCCGTTTTGTGAGCTAATGAAACTGTCGGGGGAAAAAATCCGTCCGTTTGGACCAGACTTGACCATATCTAAGCTTCCGGGATCGAGATCAACATTTAAAGACCTTGGGACGTACCTTCCACCTTGGTATTTTCAAATAAAGAATTAATTTTTGTAATTTTTGTAATTTTTGTAAAAAAAATAAATATCGGGTTTAAAGATTACTTTTTCTCTCATCTCGATATTATTATTATATTAATTTTTAATTTAAACACAAATTTTTACTCATTCCTTGCTTGAAAAAAACATTGATGTACTGCAATTGTACGTCAGCAGTTCCGATGTAATCTCCGTTTGTGTTTATTCCATGTTCGTCTGCAAGAACTTCCCAGAACTGAAAATTAAATTAATGAGCGATTTTTTAAATATTAACCTAAATTTAAAAAATACTAATATTATTCTTATTAATATTATATTGAATAAAATTAAATATAATTTGTTTTGATTGAAACGTTCCTTAAACAATTAATTTATACTAATATTATTATTATTATTAACATTATATTTAATAAAATTAAATATAATTTGTTTTGACTGAAACATTCCTTAAAAAATTAAGTGACAATTTTTTTCAGTTTTATATAAATATATAGAGTACTTAAATAATACTCTTACGAATAATAACGCTTGGAAATAATAATTAGAAACAGGAATGAGAAACTGAAATTAGAAATAGAAATTAGAAATAAAGATTTTTATCATTGTATAGAATATATTGGCATGTGAAAATGTATTTTTGATTTTACCTTTGTTCCAACGCTGTTTCCGCATTGTCCAATCTGCACGTGTATCATCTCCCTCATATTTAAAAATTTTAATTTATTTGCTTCAGGAATTTACTTAAAATTAAATTTTTATGCCAAAATAGTTGTTAAAAATTTCGATGTCAAAAAAGTTTGAGATTCAGGTTAAAGATTTGACTTCAATGAAAAGTGACTGTAAAACAAAAAAGAATCTTTCTCACATTTCATTCGAAGTTTTTAAAAAATATTTTAATTTGAAAAATAATAATAATGAATATAGACTAAATCCATTTCAAATCAGGTAGTAGGCGGATAAGTTCAAATTTTTAGACTTTTCACTCTAATCCACAAGGATTTGCAAAAATATGAATCATGACTTTTTCATTAAAAAAAAAGAAAATGAATGAACACTTTTTTAAATTTCTAATTGATCCAGACGAGTGTCAAAAACGTTATAATACTCAATTTGGGGTTCCTTTTTTTGGGGAATCGAATGCAAAAAGAAAAATTCGAAAAAAGTTTCAGGAACCCAGTCAAATTTACAAAAATGTTAATCACGACTTTCTCATTAAAAAAAAAAATGAAACCTTTTTTAAATTTCTAATTGATCCAGACGAGTGTCAAAAACGTTACAATAATCAAATTGGGGTGCTTTTTTCTGGGGAATCGAATGCAAAAGGAAAAATTCAAAAAAAGTTTCCGGAACCCTGTCAAATTTGCAAGAATGTGAATCATGACTTTGTCATTAAAAAAAAAATAAGAAAGTGAATGAACACTTTTTTAAATTTCTAATTGATCCAGACGAGTGTCAAAAACGTATAATACTCAATTTGGGGTTTTTTTTTCTGGGGAATCGAATGCAAAAGGAAAAATTCAAAAAAAGTTTCCAGAAACCTGTCAAATTTGCAAATATGTGAATCATGATTTTCGCATTAAAAAAAATAAAAAAAATGAATGAACTGTTTTTTAAATTTTGTAATTGATCCTGACGAGTGTCAAAAACGTTATAATACTCAAATTGGGGTACTTTTTTCTGGGGAATCGAATACAAAAAGAAAAATTCATAAAAAGTTTCAGGAACCCTGTCAAATTTACAAAAATGTGAATCACGACTTTCTCATTAAAAAAAAAAGAAATAAAAAAATGAAGGCAATTTTTATTAAATTTCTAATTGATTTAGACGAGTGTCAAAAACGTTATAATACTCAAATTGGGGTGCTTTTTTCTGCGGAATCGACTGCAAAAAGAAAAATTTAAAAAAAGTTTCAGGAACCCTGTCAAATTTGCAAAAATGTGAATCACGACTTTCTCTTTAAAAAAAAATAAGAAAATGAATGATCACTTTTTTAAATTTCTAATTGATCCAGACGAGTGTCAAAAACGTTATAATAAGCAGTTTGGAGTGCTTTTTTGGGGAATCAAATGCAAAAAGAAAAATTCACACTCCACATTACCTAGACTGACTTCTAGATATTTTGTGCCTTTCATTGTAGAAATTCCCAGGTCACCTTTGGATTATCGCGCTCCTATTTTCAGATTTATCTTAAGCATCAATTCAGTTATCGAATCGGAATCGAGTACCGTTGAAATATTTTGCATCAACTCACTTAAATTCTATGCATCGCTTAAATCATATACTTTGTGGCATTAAATGAACAATAATTTATTTAATTTATATATTTATTTTGTTGTTTCCTATTATCATTTGTGTAGATAATCACCCGTGTAGAAAAATTTCGTGGCGCTAGCTAGCAGCGCTAGAAACATGGTAATTTTGCATACAATCTAGCGCTGCTAGCTAGCGCCACGAAATTTTTCTACACGGGTATCTACATAAATGCGTGAACATATTTTTGTATTTTTCCTATATATATTTTTGTATTGCCCTCTTATGATCTTGGTGATTTTGGGCTGTATCTATTGATCAAATAAAAAAAAATTAACTGTTTGTTCGTTTAGAAAAATATGTGATTTACAATTTAGAAATTTCCGCCAAGTGGTCCCCTGGTCCAGTACGCTAAGGCGTTGATCCCAGTGCAGTTGATCTCTTCCAGTACAACCCTCCCATCGAACTTCAGAGGTTCCAATCCTGATGGATCAATGTACTTCAAATATCAATCCTCTCAAATATTTTAATTTTTTTTATTTACTACTGTTGCCTACTGCAGGATATTGCAAAATATGTAGCTTACTTAATTTTTTGTAGCTTTAAAAATAATAATTTTATTTGGGAAAATGATATAAGAACTGGAAATTATGGGCTTAAAATGTTTTTTTGGAATATTGAGGTAAGCTTCCCTAATGGTTCCAGGTAGATTCCATGGAAGCTTCCTGTAAGATTCTGTGGAAGCTTCATGTGAGGTTCCAGTGGAAGTTTCCCGTGAGGCGGACATTTAAAGCTTTTTGGAAGCTTCGAGGAAGCTATTGTGCTATGTGGATCCATTCTTAGATAACACGAAGACTTATTTTCGGGAATGGTACTGCTCAAAACGCCGTTTGGTCGCGAGGCCTGATTCGTACTGCTGAGCCTCTTGTTGGTGCCTCGCGCATGCACTTGCGCGCATTGATGAAGTAAACCGGCCCCCGCCTAATGGATGACGCCACTGCACGTTGAATTGACGAGCCGACTTGACTATTTTGTCTAATTATTCAATTAAAAATAGTCTTAGTTGTTTTTAATCTTCGCCGTCTGATCGTTTTACAAATCTTTATTATATTGCATTACATCAATCAAACAAAAAGAAATTAATATAATGCTACTATGAACAGCACGGGTCTTCGGAAAACTTAAAGAAATTATACAATATAGTTTATCTTTCCTTGTACAGAAACATGAATAACAACAAATCTTGAAGATTGAATATTAAACAAATTTTAAATAAATAAAATAAGTATCGATAAGTCCGAATCTGGCCAACGGATTATATTCTTTTTGAAATCGATCCGTGAATTTAAAACAACAGTAGTTTTTCGGTGCAGCCGATGAGGAACTACTTTTTGTGACGGGTTAATTAAAAACCACGTCACAGGTTGTAATATTGTTGGCGACACCCTTCCCGAAGATTTGTTTTGGAATATAGAAGCAACAAAATGTGTACTCAACTCTGTTCATAACGCGACCGACGCTCGAACTTCGTGTTTTCTACTTACAGTTCGAGTCAGACGAAGCACGTAATCTAATGCTTTGTCTGACTAATACTGTAAGTAGAGAAAAAGAAGTTCGAGCATCGGTCGCGTTATTTGATCGGGACATTCAATTATCCTCGTTACTACAACGTCTAACCTCCTTTTTGGTAAATCTTTTTATTAGAACTAGGAACCAGGGAGTCAACCCATTCTGAAATTTCAATTGGGTCCATCTTAACAATAATTTTGTTAGCCCTATAACTTTCAAGGTTAAAAACAAAAGGAGCAGATGAAGTAGATGTTGATCATACCCCGTTTACGCCAATAGTTATCTGAAGGGTGGAGAATACTTGGAGAACCATTAAGTCTGTTGCTGACTTATATTTGGTTGATTCCTATCAGTTCCCTAACCAGCAGAAATACCTCCCACCGACCCTTTCTCCGATGGAATTGTCCTTGTCCAAAGAAGTGCATTATCAGACCAGTTTTTGAGATCCAGATTAGGATCACGTAATCCATCTATTAAAGGGCCGACAGACTTCGCTAAGCGTAATGGCCGAAAGTCAGGACAAAAGAAAATAACGTAAAAGACCGCCTGAGTGTCAGGATAACTAAAATCTAATAGGTGTTAATTAGATGTTTGTTTCACTGAAATCAAATCAATTCGGCGACAAAATTATTTGATCGTTTTATTATTTTTTACTTAACGACTGCTTTATTAAATATCCTTTATTTTGTAAAATCTTGTCACATTGGAAACACACTTTGATGATATTTTCATAGATTGTTCCAAAGCGATGTATCATCAAACAGTTTTAGAAACTTTCAGTGAGATCTTTTATTATTTTCTTTAATGCTGCAGGATTGTCACTGGGAACCTGTAAATATTCATTTTAATATTTAGTAGATAAATATTTCTACAGATAATGTAATTAAATAGAAATGTGCTTATTACATACTTTATAGAAATACAATAATTAAGTTTTTTTTAAAAAAGGAAACATTTTTAAAATTTCAAAAATAAATCACATGGTGGATTTTAAAATAAAATGCTTTTTATTTACATCTAAACTTAAATATTCTTATGGGAGTATCTTAGAAACTTTTAACAACTCACAATTGTGAGTAGAAGTTATTGACTTGTGCTTGAAAATAAAATTCTCTTCTTTTTTTAAAAAAATTAAGTTAAAGTTTTCCAAGTTACGCCCTTATCACTTTCAATTTTGTAATTTATAATGTATAGTTTTAAATTTATAATTATAATAATTAATTAATAATAATGTGAGTAAATTAAACAATTGAAAGACAAATTAAAAATGTAATTTTACCATATGACCAGCTTTATTAACCCAGTACATTCTCAAATTTTCAAAGGTTTTAAAATATCCCTCAACATTGCCATTGATCTCCAACTTATTTCTTTTTGCAGTTAACCAGTTGTTCGCATTTTTCCAGTTCAGTTTATCCATCCAGTGAAGAGTGCCTAAATGTGAGAAAAAGCACAATCCTGCATTATAATAAATTTCGTCAACGTGTGTATCCCAGTTCGCACATAAGCTTGCGGAGAATTTTCTGAACAAGGTTGGCAAGCTTCCGTTCTAACTGGGTACTAACAATTTGGTAAGATTTGATGCTCATATTTTAAAGATTTTGGTTTTAAGCATAAAACTGTTAGCATAATATATATGCAAGATTGACAATAAATTTTGATTAGAACTTGTACTATGAAGTTTCAGTTTTAGACAAAAGTTAAGAAAAAATCTTTGTCGAATATTTTAAATGAAGGTTAAAAATTTGTCTGTTGTTGCATGTAATGAAATTCAATTTTATGGCGCTTGTGGAGAACAAATCATTACAGCCATATATTGATTTTTAAATGAGCGTTCTCTCAACTATTTAAATTTTACGATTTTCTTTATCAACTTTAAAATAAGTATCATATGATTTCTTCCAAGGACCTTAATTTTGTATTGAACATTTGTTGAAAACTTCTGGCCTTTAGTCGGTAAATAAAAATTAACTTGGATGTTAATGAAATATCTTTCTTAAGGCCACAAGTGTTCAACACATTGTCAATTTGAAGCAAATATTTAAAACAACAATGTAAATGAATTTGGTACTCTACCTTCAGGACTCACTAATAAATCCAATTCTCCATTAAAAACGAACACCTTCATTTTAGACTTGTTCAAAAGATATTCGACTAAAACAATTACAGGAAATATAAATATAGAAATTGTCACATTGAATAAAGTCGGCAATAAACTATCAAAGAAAGTAGATTACATTACTAGGGTGTTTTTCTAGTTTCAGTTTGAAATTTTATATGTCGAAAGAAAAATTCTCTGAAAGTTGCAACCCTTAATATTCATTTTAACTACTTTTAGTATAAAAAGATTTTCCCATAATATGAAATACACGTACATCGACATACTTTTTTATATTTTTATAACTTAGCTGCATTTTATGCTACTATATTGGTCTTCGTCTTAATTTACTCATAATAAAACACTCTGTAATGATGTGAGTTCACACTCCTACGATTTAACATAGTTTTACGTACTTGCTGGCGGCAAGTACGCGTGGACACCCTTTTCTGTCGTTCCCTACCCTTTCTAGTTGTGCTGACAATGAGTAGTCGTGGCCGTGTATTATATTCGACGGCCACTGTCGAATTCGGCAGTCTTCTAGGAACCCAGACTCGAGGAGCACCTCGGTCTTGGAGCTAGACGCTCAGGTAGGTACTCACCTCTCCAGGCACACCTGTGAGGTAATGCCAGTCAGGAGTAGGGACGTGTGTGGAGGCTCCCATCGCGCAACTGCACTGACCAAGAACGGCCCAGGAGTTCCGTTTTGGATACCAAGGCGGACGGGTGCGTGTGTTTTCGCTTCGAGTGACTTTCTACATTAAAGAGAAAGAATCTTAATTATACCGTGCCCGAGTGCTCTATATGAGCTCCGAGAAACATCGCGTTGTTCATCCGACAAATTTTCGGTGCTGAAAAGTGTGTTCTTAAATAATCTGAGAAGCAGCGTTCCTGCAAACGGGCGCTACAGCCCCTCCCCCTTACCCGTGCAAACGGCGTCCTTTACTTTTTGTTCTTATTCCCCCTGTCTGAATTAATTCTTATTGACACAAACAGGCCCCTGCGTGCAGGGGACCTTCCCCGCGAACATGTCAAACAGCGAAGATGAGGGAATGGACCTCGACACCGGTCAGGTTCCCCCCAACGACGGTTCTAACCTCAAAGACAAAATTGACATGGAACGAGCCGCCGCAGGTTTGCTTCTGTACCAACGAAACGTGAGAAGTCGTAATAATTCGCGCTCAGATAATGACGATAACTCCTCGCATGAAAAACGTCCAAAGAATGACGATACAATTTTAATGCCTCCCCCGGGGAAAAAAATGTTCACACAACATGTTAATAATAACGCTCTTAAACCCCCTCAAAAGAAAGTGAAATATGAAAATTCAAATCGCAACAATTGCCCACTTTTCATTCAACACGATCCCAATTTGGCTGATCCAAAAAAAGT
>WNHD01002567.1:0-14620 GCA_011057455.1 Ganaspis sp. Gsp50 | reverse complement strand
ATAGAACTCTTGGTTTGAGTCCGGATGATGGTAAATTAAAATTTAATTCGATGTGGTTGTCGAAATTAAATTTTTATTTTTAAGTAAATTTTGTTTTGACAAAATAAACCGCTGGAAGAGTACACCTGGCATCTGAGAGGACTCGAACCCCTACTAGTGGCTGCCTTGCCGGGGACTTACACCTCACCAGTGCACCTAACCAACACAGCCTGAACTTCTAACAGTTTATAATTTCACAACAAGCCCACTATTCATCTAAGGCTATTTCTTGAACTACGATCGCTATATTCGTCTGTCAATTTTACATATGTAGATAATTTAGAAATTTATAGGGGTTCGAGTCCTCTCAGATGCCCGGTGTACTCTTCCAGTGGTTTATTTTTTCAGAACAAAATTTACTTAAAAATAAAAATTTAATTTCGACAACCACATCGAATTAAATTTTAATTTACCATCATCCCGACTCAAACCAAGAGTTCTATAGGCTTTTAATAAATGTCTACTTGGTCGGTATCAATCGAAATTTCTAAATTATCTACATATGTAAAATTGACCGACGAATACAGCGATCGTAGTTCAACAAGTATGCTTGTTTCACTCGGTAATATTTACAACAGTTTCGAATACTAAAATAAAATCAGATTTTAAAAATTCAGCATGTCGGAACAAACATGTTAGAATAAATATTTAAGTATAAAAAGTATAATAAGTATAAAAGTATTTAAGTATAAAAAGTATAATAAGTATAAAAAGTTAAAGAAATTTTTTTACTAGAAATCAGTAAATATTTTCATTATGTTTAATAACCATAGGAATCTAAAAAATTAGAACTTACTGTGCAGATGTACGGACCATATAAATCAAGTTCAACCAGTGCGCATTATCTAGGTCAAAACTAGAAAAAATATTTCAGTGAAATATTTCTACAACTACTGTTGCAATATTTAGACATAAGGGGACATTTCCCTGATTGCAACAACATTTCACAAACTTTGCATTGAAATATTTGAGAAAAATTTCAAAAATATCATGTGCTGTGTGGGATATAACCCAACCACGGCAGGGTCCATGTTAAATAAACGTTGAAATTCTAAATATGAGAAATACAATTTTTTGACCCCAGATTCTGAAAGAGCAGAAAATTTTACGTCAAAATACGCTTTCACCTTTTTTTAACCGATCTTTCAAGGTCAGTTAAATGCCATATATGGATAAAATGCTTCTTTAATTTTTTCATGCAGTATTTCAGCTAGAAGAAAATTTACAACAACAGTTTTTTATGTTTCTTGGGTCGCGGATTACGATTATGGTGTCCATATAACCCCACAACTAATAGCTTCTTCAGTATATTGAAAGTATTTTAATACAAAAAATCGGTTACAGTTTTACCTTGAGAATCAAGATGATTTTCAAGCTGATCATGCCTTAGAGGTGCCATTCGTCTTTCTACTCTATTAAAAGCAGATCTACCAGAAGCATTCGTGAAAAAAATAATCACATCATTTAAGAAGACCAACCGTTAAATATTCAAGGAGATTATACTACGAAAATTTAGGCTTTCTTTAAATAGCAAGTTGGAAAGTAATCATTAAAGGCAGAGAAGCGGTTAAAGGTGAAGAAGAGGAAGACACTTGAGTGAGAAACCAAAATAAAATTGTATTATTGTAATTACTGTGTAGATTCTAATTATTTAATTTACTAACGACAGTAACAAGTTGACATGGCAAAATTAGATGAATTGAGACAGACTAGAACTAATTGTAAAACGCGATTAATAAAATTTAAAACGTACCTAGACTAATGTATAGCCGAAAGGTCGATAGATGTAGAAGAAATTAAATTACGAGTAATTAAAATAGAAGAAACGTGGGATATTTATGATAAAACTCAATTACCTTACGCGAGCTTGCTGGTTTAACAGGTAGTGCTGTGTCAAACACGGTATCGCACTTCCATTTGCCAAAATTAGATTTGCCGATTTTTAAGGGTGATTATAGATATTGGTTGGAATTTAAAAATGCCTTTATGGCAATAATTCATGATGAGTTATCAATTCCAAAAATTCAAATATTAAGATATTTAAGAGTCTATGTAAAGGACAACGCGGCTAAACTTTTTGATAATTTAGCAACTTCTGATAAAAATTATGATGTTGCGTGGGGGTTACTGAATGAGAGATATAACAATGAACGTATCGTTATTCAGAACCACATGGGGGATCTTGGGGGAGTGGGAATTCTATGTTCAATTTGCGAGAATTGGTAGATTCATTGCTAAGACATCTAAGAGCACTCGAGGTGTTAGGCCAGCCTAGTGACAAGTGGGATACGCCCTTAATTTATTTGGTTACTAACAACTTGGACAGGGATACTCTGACGGAGTGGGAAAAGTCTGTGACGGGAGTTGCGATGCCCACTTTTGACGAATTCAGTAAACTCATGAAAACTAGATGCGAAGTACTTGAATCAATTAAAAACTAAATTAGTAGTCAGACAGTATCGCAGAGACCTGGGGCTGGTGGGGGGTCGCACGCTCATAAAAATAAGGGAAACTCAAGCAAAGCATTTGTTAATACTCAGGAAATTACCTATTGTCCAGTTTGTAACGAAAATCATTATATTCAAAATTGTAAAGAATTTGCAAAACTTTCGACTGATGAAAGAATTTTAATTGTAAAAAAGAAAGGGTTATGCTTCAATTGTTTTAGAAGAAATCACATGATAAGTGATTGTGAATGTAGCAATTGTAAGATTTGCGGGAAGAAACATCTACCGCTATTGCATGTTAATTGAGTCAAAATTATAAGAGTCTCGTTAAATAAGGTGATGTTGATTGTTCCAATAATACAGGATAAAATTTTTGAACTGATGCTTTGATTCCGCAGTCATCCAGTAGTACTGGGAGATGACGTCGAAAAGATGTTCCGTCAATTCTGGATGGATCCATTGGACCGGAAATATCAAACGATATTGTGGAGATTTAATAAATCGTTAACTGTTTTTACATATTAATTGAATACGATAACGTACGGAACGTCGTCAGCTCCATTCCTGGCAGTTCGTTGTCTGAAACAATTATCAAAAGATATGGAATAGAGATTTCCGAAAGCAGCAAGTGTCTTGCGTGAGGATCTCTTTGTCGATGACATGCTTACAGGTGCGGAGAACTTGGATGAGGCCAAAAGAATACGTGACGAGATGATAGCTGCAATGTACATTGCCGGTCTCCGTGGACGTCGAATGAACATGAATTGAGCAACGATTTTCCAAATAGTTTAATTGATATTCGCGTAAATTTGAATAAAGAAAATGCTACTTCACGAATGTTGGGAGTGTGTTGGAATTCTGAAAGGGATTTACTTTCGTTTGAAGTTCAACAACCAGTTGAGGAGCTGCTAATTTCAAAAAGGACAATTTTGTTCCGAGTTGCAAAACTGTCTACTTGGGCGTATTTCACCTGTGATAGTTTGTGCAAAAATCCTTCTTCAGGAAGTTTGAAAACATAAACTTGGCTAGGATGATCTCGTTTCTGTCGAAGTAGTGGAGTATTGGAAGGAGTATACTACACAGCTGTAACAGTTGAATGATTGGTTAATTCCGAGAACCTTGTGGTGTGAGGGAGACGAGGTTATTCAGCTGCACGGGTTTACTGACGCCAGTGAAAAGAGTATAAGCAGGCGTACGGAGCCTGCTTATACTTAAGAGTATCTAAAGGAATTAATAATCGAAGTTTGATGCTGTGCTCTAGGTCTCAAGTCGCACCTTTGCATCACGTCACGATTCCAAAATTAGAATTATGTGCGGCTGTTTTGCTGGTTCAGCTTTACAAGGCCGCTCTTAGCGCTTTAAAGTTGACAGTTTTGCGAGTTGTATTTTGAATGGACTCAACTATCGTACTCACCTGGATAACTACTCCATCACATGAGCTGGAAACTTTTGTGGCCAGTAGAATCGCAGAGATTCAGGAAATTTCACGCAGTGAAAATTGGCAACACGTCCCAACCAAGGAAAATTCTGCCGACCTTGTTTCTCGAGGATTGTTAACTGATGAATTTATAAAAAACGAATTGTGGGCGGAGAGACCAAAGCGGTTAAACCATGACCAATCATCCTGGCCAGTTTTGCGATTTTGCGATTTATATGATTTAAACGAGAAAGATTAAAAAAAGGTTTTCTTTCGGTGAAGGAGGTCTGAGCAGTTGAGGAAAAAATATTACTGCTTACGCAACGTGAAGCCTTTGAAGAGGAAATTAAGGAACTATCTATGACTGGTGATAAAAAAGCTCCGAAAAGATCTAAACTGATTCGATTAAGTCTAGAGATGAAGGAAGGCTTGCTGAGAGTTGGAGGTCGAATATAACAAGCAGAATTGAGTCATTCTATAATCCTCCCTTAAAAATATCTTGTGACATCCTTATTAATCTGCAACAAATTTTAAGGGCGTGAAATTCGAAATTGGTTCAAGACAAAATTACAAAAGAATTAACTGAAGAAGAAAAGGAATGGCATTTTAGTCCACCGCGCACTCTACATTTTGGAGGAGTATGAGAGGCGGTGGGAAAGTCCCTCAAGTAACATTTAAAGTGAACAATCGGAGAAAACAAAACATTGTTATATCAGGAAGAGTTTGGAACACTCTTGTGTGAAATTAAAGCAATCTTAAATTCACGACCGCTGACACCGATGTCAGCGGATCCCAACGATTTCATGGCCTTGAATCCAGCACATTTTCTAATAGGAAAATCTTTTCAAACAGTACCATCAGTGGATTATTCTAAGAAAAAAATTAGTAGATTCTCTGTGTGGCAGCAAATCCAGAAAATGAAACTAGACTTCTGGAGGAGATGGCACACAGAATATTTAAACGAATTAACAGTAGAGAACAGATAGTATTCGGGAGATTCAAAGGTAGAAATCGGTAGACTTGTTATGTTGAGAGATGAAAATATAATATTACTTGGATGGATGCTAGGAAGAATTGAGAAATTGTACTCAGGAACTGATGGAATAGTCCGCATGGTTGATGTTCACCCAGATAACAAACGTGCTTGGCACAAAAAGCGCAGTTCGTGCGTGACACGTGTGTTTGCAATAATGCAAACAAATTATATTCATACATGCGCTTTTAAAAAATGCGCGCACAGTGTTAAACATCTGCTTCGCATTTGATTATCGCATGGAATTTTTGCATACTATACAATGCGTGCATAATGCGTATCAAATGCGGTTGCATCTGTATGCATATATGCAGGCATCAGTGCTTCTCGTGCGTGTATATTGCTTGCATTTTTGCACGCATTTTGTTATCTGGGTCGTATCAAGAATGGATTGTTTAAGCTTGATTTAAAAACATTGTCTCCGTTACCCATTGAGGTAAAAGAATGTTAAACGTAAGTCGTTCAAGGTGGGCGGTATGTTGAGACCAGATTAGGAAATACTAATTATATTGTACATGATAAGCGAAATTATTCTTAAAGAGAAATAACGAAGTCAGTCGTGATCAATCACTCAAAGTGTAAACACAAAATTTTAATAAAGTCTTGTTATTGTTAAATGTACCTCTGATTTTAATTGACTTAAACCTTAATGCAAATTTTATTAACATTGTAACGATTTATATAAACAATTGACAGAGGTTAAAAAATAATAACAATCAAAGAACAGGAACATAAAAAACATTCACGTGGCAAGAAAGATTTGAGATGCTTAGGCTTGCACGAGTTTTCAGTCCGATTCTCTTGAAAATTGATATAGTTAAGTTTTTAGAGTTCCTGATTATGAATTAAATATCAGTTAACGAGAATTTAAAATAGCGGATCTAAGATGGCAGACAAAATGAATGAATTTTGTTTAAAATTTATGAACCTCAGTATATGAGTTTTGTAGGGGTCGCTTCTGAGGAATCTTTACGCATAATAATCCAACTCTCACAGCATGGGATATCTCGTGGATGTGCAATTTTTATTCCGGAATGTCCCACGGGATATCTAACGAGAAGAAAATTTTGATATCCCAGGGTCATTTCGGAATATACCAGGGATATCTCACGTGGGATATAACAGTCCACAGATATGCATATTCCATGCGCGATAAATAGGATAAACCAGACAGTAGTTGGCCACCCTGCAGCAGTAGGCCACTTTTCGTTTGTCATTATAGTTCCGAAATTTAAAAAGAGAAGTAATGTTTCTTTACATTTAGGTTTTGTTTAAGTAACATGTTAGTAACACGTGAGTAAAAATGTCTACCACAGATTTCTGTAACAGTTATATAAATGTGTTACATAAATGTGAGTAACAATTTTGTAACTATGGCAGTAAGAATGTGAGCAACAATTTCTTTATTTAAAAAAAAATATTTTATGCTAGATAACAATTTTAAACCTTTGTTTCAGTTAGTTTTAAAATTATTATTGTGTAAAATTTTTCGCTCGGCGGACTCGAACCCGGGATCCTTTACACGACACGCTAGTACTTAACCAACTGATCTATCGCGGCACTTAAGATTTTTATGTTTAATATTGTACTTATTCAAATAACTGAGTGACGTTACCATTCTGTCACTGTGACATAACAAGTCAGTAACACTGTTATGTAATAGTTGCTACAGAACTGATACGTAAATATTTCGTCTCTTTGTTACATAACAGTGATGTAATAGTGCAATGTAACAGTTATAGAATTGTTACGTAAATGTGACGGAACAGAGTTATGTATGTAACTGTGACAAAACACTGTTACAACTCAGAGATAGATTTGTTACATAATTGTGACATAACGCTGTTCTGTCACAGTTACGTATTTCTGTTCCATCGAACTTACGTAACAATTCTTTCACTGCTATGTAACACTGCTACATCACTTTTCAGTAATAAAGAGACGAAATATTTGTGTTACTGTTCTGTAACAACTGTTACATAACAGTGTTACTTTCTTGTTATGTAACAGTTACAGAACATGTTTGCTGGGATTTTTTTTATCCTCAAAGTGAAATTCTTTGAGTTAAGATCCTTAATTGTCCGACTACTGTATGGTTTACCCTATAAGATATATAATCAGGTTTAATTAAATCTGAGTGAAACATTATAAAAACTAATTCTCAGGATTCTGCGACAATCTCGTAACCTTTTGTTTAAATATGTCATGATTTATAATTAATTTAGTAGTACAAATTAATTGTACACACCGCAAAATGTACAGCGATTTTTGTAAAAATCGCGTTTAATTCAAGATATTTTGTACAAAGCTGAAATTCCCGGGCTTTATATAGACTACACTGAGAAGACGACTCTGTTAATATAGCACCTGCAAACTTAGTTGCTGAATTTAACCGAGTAAAACGGTTACTTATAAACAACTAATGATTATATGTAAACGTGTTATTCGGCTAAATTTAATCAACAGAAGTTTCCAGGTGCTATATTAGCAGTGCTTCGGTTACTTTCAAAAGACCCAATTTCTCAGTATAGCGTTCTTTTCCTCGCTCGCTCGAATTTTTTACAATATTAAAGTTTATTTTATTGTAGTATTCCTTTGCAGTAGCATATCTTATCGATTGTTTATTGGAATCTTAGTTTAGGTGATTCAATAAAGTGTTTCAAAAGTAATTATTCGAATTCATTTCATATTTTTAGTTCAATTTTTTTTTATTTACCAACATTTTATTATTAACTAATTATATTAATTGTGATAGAAATTAACATTTAACAAAACGAAATTACTTTTAAGTTGTTTTAGAAACATATATTCGTAATATAGATAACATAGCTAAACACAAAAATGTTAAGTACGAAAGATCAGTTTGGTCAATTATTATGCGTTTTTGCTTGCATAATCCTAAGCCGAAGTGAAAATTTAAAAGTCAGTTCGCGCTTTCATTTTAGCCCAAAAAAATTGAAGTTTATTTTGTCTTATAGAACGTGTAAAAACTAAAGAAAAATCTGCAATTTACCCCAATGGGTAAGGCTTCCTGAAGTGTGTTCACAAATTACCAAAAGCATACTCTGCATTCAAACTTCGAATTTTAGTACTGTATAACAGTAGAAATACAACTATTCAAAATATTTTTGAAAGTAATTTAAGCTTTTATTATTATAGAATTTTCTCAAACAAACATATTTTTAAAGAAAAATGTTCAAAAAATTTTTTAATTGCGATTTTCGAAAATACCTCTGTCTATAGATTTATATGAGTGTAATAAGATTAATTATGAGTAAGGATATTATTAGGTATATATTGAAGTTTACAAAAAATTATTATTGCAAAACATTACAAAAGGCGGCTTGAGAACCATCCTTGTTACACGGTGTTTTTCAAGAGTTTCGCGGCAGGCAGTACACCAAGCGCAAAAGTTAATTGTGACACGATCTGAAGAAAGGGATCTTACAAGCATTTGAAATTAGGTTATGTTTGCTGACAGTTTTAACTTAATTATTGCTTCCTTTTTAATTATTTGCAACGGAAAGGAGATTTTCGTGAATAGCTCTTTTTGTATACTGTCGAGAAAAACTGTTTTTGTCTGCAAATAATTAAAAGGATAGCATTAATAAAGTCAAAACTGTCAGCAAACATAACCCAATTTCAAATGCTTGTAAGGTCCCTTTCTTCAGATCGCGTCACAATTGTTATCTAAATAAAATAGTTTGTATTTATCTACATAAATTTATCCAGAGAAATACGTGGCAGATTTTTAGAATTCCGATCTTTGTGACATTGGCGTGTATTCTAAATTTAAAATGTAATTTTTCACTTAAAATGAGTACTTACTTTTAAACTTACTTTTTAAACACTTAATTTTAAAATAGAAATTTTTATTTATCAAAAATCCACGTATTTCTCTGCTGAATGGCATTTTAAATACGTGATAAAAATATGGACTGAAATAATTGAAAACTCCTGATTTTTTCTGCGTGACAATTTTCAAAATCGTATTTTGAGAAAATGAATGTTAAAGTTACGTGACGTATGAGGTCTTTGTGCCTTTTTTATTAGAATTCACTTTTTTTTACTCATTTTATTATTCAGTAATAATTAGGGTCGAATCCAGAAAAAGCCTGTGATGGAGAACATACATGAGAGAGAAAGAGATTGCAGTACAGTGCTATCTCTCTTGCTCTCATATGCAAATCTAAGGCACCCCCCCCCCTGGTAGTAATGTCACAGGTATTACTGATATCTCTATTGTTAAGAGGGACGGAGGAAGGGGGTGATATGATCCAAAAAGTTTTTTTTTTTTTGCATTTTCATGTAGTAAAATACCTCAAAAATATTCTAGAAGAGTTTCAAGTCATTTGGAGGAAATGTGTACATGAGTTAAAAAAAATTAAATATTTTGTCAATTTTTCCTGTGTTTAACTTTAAACGCATTTTTTGCAAAATAATGATTTTTAAAGTCAGTGAACACTTTCACTCGAAAGCTACTGCACCGATCCTGACCAAAAACACACTTCTTTTAACACATAAAATACGCGCCTCCAACGTTTTTCTTTTCTTTTATACTTTTCTTCAAGGTACAGTTACAAAATGGTGGAATTTTTAAGCGTAAAACGGGTGTTTTGCACTACCTATCCTATATTGAGTCCTATATAGGATCCTTTACAGGATCCCATATAGATCTGTATTCATGTGCAGCTACGTAAGCATCCACAGGAAATCCAGGTATAGGAATCCATGTGTAAATTCTTGTATGAATTTATATTAGATCACATATAAGAATCTGTATAGGATATTATATATTATTATACTTTTTCTGTTTCAACAGTATGTTACTTAACAGATGCAGAGAAAAGAATTGTTTTTTTAGAAATTTATTTATTTGTTTACCCCATGTGAGACGATATATGAGAATCTTATATAGGATTCTACATGGATTCATACATAGCAGCAAATGCAGACAGTACGAATTATTCAGTAGGGTATTTAGTCGTCAAAAATTCTAACATTCAAAAAATGGAAAACGTTGAGGATGGCCTAAATTATCCTTTAGACAAAATTTACTTCATTTTTTGATTTTAAGTAAAACGTTGAGTAATTACGATGTTTACCACAAATCCCGCTTTTTGGACAGAGCCGTCAATAATGCTTCTTCAGTTACACACGTCTTTACATTTCTTAACAAGAATTGTCAAAATGCTCTCTAATAAGTTCCTATTAATGTCAAAAAATAATTTTTATAAAAACATTTACCGTTGCTTTAAAAAGATTTACAAAAATTACCTTTCTTCTTTATACCTTTCCGGATAATACCCCCGCATCCCTCTTAAATACAGTGTAAGAGAAAAGTCGACGCAAAATTTCTGTGGGTTTCAAAATCCGGTAAGGCTAGCGGCCAACCGATACATGTTGAGTCAAATACTGAAAATCCAAAGAAAAAAGCTTGAGACTGATATAAAGCATTTTGTATTTTATTCTTATAAAATCGAAGAATTTTTTGAGCTAATAAACAAATTGATTTTCGATTTTTTAAAAATTCTACAGTAGTGTAACCCCTTAACCAGAAAAAGACCATTTTTTTTTTATAAAATCACAAGTTGTCGAGCCCGCCTTCGGCGGGCATCTCGGCTAGCGGCGCGCCTCCACAGTGCTGGTAGGCAAAGTATTTTTTTACCCATTACCATTGGTAAGAATAAATATGATTCTAAAAATAAAAAAAAAATCTTTCTGTTCATCATTCTGACTAAAATTGTCTACATTCATCACTTAATAACTACTTTGCCAAATTATATAATTCAGATCACAATTCCTTTAGCAATCGTTGCTATGGTAACAACCCCATTAGAAAAGGTTGCTATATTAACAACACCATTAGCAACCATTGTTATAGTAACAATTAACTTAGCAACCGTTCCTATAATAGTAGAAATTCCCTTTGCAACAGTTGTTTTGTTAACAATTCTCCTTAGCTACCGTTGCTATGGTAACAATTCCCTTAGCAACCATTCCTATGGTAAAAATTCCGATATCAACCGTTGCTATGGTTATATTTTCCTTAACAACTGTTGTTATGGTATCAATTTTCTTAGCAAAGGTTGCTATGGCAATAGTTTTCTTAACAATCGTTGCTATGGTAACAATTCCCTTAGCAACCGCTGCTATGGTAACAACAACCGTTGCTATTGTTATATTTCCCTTAGCAACCATTGCTATATTATCAATTTCCTTATCAACCGTTGCTATGGTACAAATCCCCCTTAGCAACAGTTGCTATAGTAATATTTCCCTTAGCAACCGTTGCTATGGTAACAATTCCCTTAGTAACAGATGGTATAGTAACAATTCCCTTTGCAACCGTTGGTATGGTAAAAATTCCCTTAGCAATTGTTGCTATTGTAAAGATTCCCCTCAGCAACAGTTGCTATGGTAATATTTCCCTTAGCAACCGTTGCTCTGGTAAAAATTCTCTTAACAACAGTTGCTATGGTAATATTTCCCTTAGCAACCGTTGCTCTGGTAAAAGACCCCTTAACAACCGTTGCCATAATAATATTTCCCTTTGCAACCGTTTCTATGTTAAAATTTCCCTTAGCAACCGTTGCTATTGTAAAAAATCCCCTTAGCAACCATCTCTATGAAAAATTTCCCCTTATCAACCGTTGCTATGGCAATATTCCCTTTAACAACCGTTGCTAAGGTAAAAGTTCCCTTAGCTATCGTTGCTATGTTAAAATTTTCCTTAGCAACCGTTGCTATGGTAAAAATTCCTACAACAGCCGTTGCCATGGTGACCATTCGCTTAGCAACAGTTGTTATAACAACCATTCTTCTAGCACCTCCATTATTTATGCTTAATTGCATAAACATGAAGTATGGGGATATCTCAGCTTCTAATCAATATTTCCTAATTTTCTAAAGTGATGATTTTTAAGTTGGGTCAGTAGCAAATACTTTGTCAAGTTGCCCGTACAAAGTTTTGTGCAGACAGACAGACAGAATTTTTTTTGCATTTTTGGAATCCTTGTGACTAAAAACGAATAATTATAACAAAAGTTTTAAGTTTCGTGCAATGTACAAACAAAACTGTGATTTTATTTATATAGATAGTGTGCTTTAAATCATTTTAACCTAAAGATACTCCCACTGTAAATGTATTTGTATACATTGAATATAGACACTTTTCTAAGTTTTTTCAAAAAAACAAAATCTTTCATCGACTCGTTTTTGAGAAAATCAATTTTTTATGTTAACAATTTTATATTTTGTATTGTTATTTAACGTGTGCGTTAAATGGCTGCAGAGTATAGTATTTTGATTGGTGCTTCAAATTCGTGTATTTTTACCGAATCGAATGGAAAAAAATTGCAAAAAATGTATGTACACCTGGAAATTTGCAAAGAAGAGAAAAATTCATGTTTTTTAAAAATCCTATTGTTCCTAAAAAGTATAGTGTTTAGAATTTGCTTTATAATTCGTGTTCTTTATTCCGATTGGAACGAGGAAAAGATCATGCAAATAGATATTCAGAAACACCTTGTAATTCCTTGACTTTTAGTTATTTTTCATATAAATCTCTGATATTTCCATAACTTTCCCTGACCATCAAAGTCTGCCTTTTCCCTAACTTCCAGGTTTTCTCTAAGCTGCGGCCACCCTGTATTCTGACGTCACTCAACGCATTTTCTTCATTTTTGGCACGGTAGTGATTGACGCCATTAGTAACGTCACGCCAATGAAGTGGTTATGGTGCAATTCCTACTGAAAATTCCTGTACAAGAACTTGTACAAGATCTTGTACAGGATCTACAGTAGAACCATGTACTAGATCTACCGTGGAACTTGTACAAGATCTTGTATAAGTTTTGCATAAGAAATTGGAACAAGAACCAGTACAAGAACCTGTACAAGATCCCGTACAGGTTCGGTTCTTTAGCATATGTATGTTGGGGTTCATTGTACATGTTCTTGTACAGGTTTTTGTTCAGGAGCTTAGACGTATAAATTAGTTTCTTTTTAAAACTTTAAACAATGCGCACTACTTTTCTGTGATTGCTAGGGCTGCGCAGTAGGTTTTAATCAGTAGTGACAGAAGGACATGGTGCAAAAAGTTAGTTTTCTTATAATTTTTAAATAAACAAAAAAATTTATAAAAAATCTTGTACAAGAACCTCAACATAAATATGTTAATGTACAAGAACCTGCACAGGATCTTGTACAGGAATTTTTCAGTAGGGACCTATAAATTGATATGTAATTGTTTTTGCCGAAGTCAATTTTTATAAAAATATAATTTTGTCTATAAAAATTGACTACGGCAAAAAAAATTGCTTTCAAATTTAGAAGTCGCAACCCACACAGCACCAAAACTCTTCTGAACGTTCCCAGCCTTCATAGAAGTTCTGTAACTTCCTCGAAACTTCATGGAACTTCCAGAACTTTCTTAAGGTTGGGAATGTTCAGGAGAATTTTGGTGCTCTATGGGTCTTTAACAATTTCAATTTTCTTAGTTAATTTTTCATATGGGGCATTATTCCTGAACTGACCCAGCAAACATTAGAAAGTCTTGTAACTTCGGTAACTTGTTGCCCTATACAATACACGGAAAAAAATACAACTGAATCTGAGAATTTTTTCTCTATAATGAATAAACATTTAGTCAAAAGTGAACGAGCGATAGTGCCAATATCGCCAATTTGGGTAAAGTGGACTTTCTCCGGTTAAAATCGCTACATTGGATATAGCATAATGTTAATTCATATATTTAGTCATTTTAAAAGAAAGATATTGAGATTTTTCGATTAAAGTATTCAAAACGTATAGTTAAAAAGATTTTCCTAATAAGTGGTTAGAAATATATCAATGAATATATAGAAGATTGTGCATTATGTAGAAAATTGGGTTATGTGAAATGTCAAAAACATTATAATTTATAGATGAAATAAGATAAAATTCTTAATTCTCATCTTTCTATGTAGATATAAGGTAATATTTTGCACAATTAACTTTCCATATTTTTATTGAACACTTAGTTTTTAAAGAAAAGATTATAATTTCCAGATTTTTAAACTATACCTCCCAGCATATTGTAAACATTGCACTTGTGATTTCCCTTTAGCCGCCATCTTTGTTTTGTACTTCAAATGCTCGGGGATTTTCAACATAGCCAAATCAATGAATTTCTCACAACGAATTGACTATACTAATGATGATCTTGTAAGTTTGTTTGCCTGTTTCATTTTAAAAATTCTTTTATCTCTGCTATATTAAAGGAATACCTAATTTCCCAACATGAGGAATTTTTCATTTTAGCAACAAGAACTAAATGGCTAATTCTATACAAAAAAAATTATTGAATATAGAAGAATTAAGTGATCAAACAAAGCATGCATTCTAGCCTTATTTCCAATATCGCTCGTTCATGTCGCTAAATTTTTTTCCGTGTAGTATTAAATTTCTGCATTATCAGCTCTTCTAAAAAAATTTGTAGAAGGTACCCTATTGAAAAAAAGTGACCACAAATGCGGCCGCAAAAACGACCCTAAATAGGACCATTAATGTGACCTTTAATAGGGCCGGGAATTTGAAACACTATTTATGTTCGCTTTTATGGTCATATTTATGGTCATATTTAGGGTCGCATTTACGACCATTTTAATTCATTAAAGGATTTAGTCTTATTTCAGGTCACTC